>CAHIKZ030002752.1:272500-300000 GCA_903632075.3 Acanthosepion pharaonis | reverse complement strand
AATAGAAAGAAAAAATTCAAAAGAAAAGAAAAAAAAAAAAAAGAAAAAAAAAAATTTTTTTTTTTTTAATCCATTTAAAAACCAAAGAGAGAAAAAAAAAAAAAATTTAAAAATAAAAAAAAAAACATGGATTTAAAAATTCATAAAATCTTTAAAGAATATTTTTCAGAGAAAAATTTAAAAAAAAATTCAATTAATTTTTTATAAATTTAAGATATCAGATGAAATTAATTTTTGAGAAAAATTTTTTTTTTTTTTTGTTTCTTTTTTATTAAGATCTAAAAGAAAAAAAAATTTTCAATTTGGATAAAAATTTTTTAATTATATTAATTGAATTTATAAAAAATTTTTTTTAATTTATTTTTTTTTTTGGAAGTTTTTAATAAAGTTTGTCAATTAATTAAAAAAAAGAAAAAAAAAAAAAATTTTGAAATTTAAATATTTTAAAATTTATAATAAAAAAATTTTAATGAATTTTTCTAATTTATATTTTATTATATATTTTATTTTTTTTAAAAAAAAAAATTTTTGATTTAAATTTTTAATATTTTTTTTAAAAAAATTATTAAAATTAAAAAAATTTTTTAAAGAAATTAAATTTTATTGAAATAATAATATTTGAAATTTTTAACATAAATTAAATTTATTTTTGAAATTTTTTTTATTAATTTATTTTAATATATATTTAAAAAAAAAAAAAACAAAAATAAAAAATTAAAAATCACAATTTCAAAAAACAATCAAAAAAAAAAATTTGGTGAAAAAATTTGAAAAAAATTCCTTTTTTTATTCAAAAAAAATCATTCTTTATTTCAAATTTTTTTATTAATAAGAAAAATTTTTGAAAAAAAATTTAAATTGTTTTTAATATATCTCATTTTGAATTTGAAAAATAAATATTTTTTTAAATTTTTTTTTTTTTTTTAAAAATTTCTTAAAAAATAAATTCTGAAGATTTAAATTTTTTTTAGAATGTTTGTTTTTACAAAAAAAAATATTAATATTTAAAAATAAAAAATTTTTATTAACCTATTTTTTTTGGAAAAAAAAAATTTTTTTTTTGAAATAATTTTATAAAAAAATTTAAAAAACATTTATTATTTTTTTTTTTTTTTTTATTAAAAAATTAAAAAAATTTAATTTTAAAAATTTTTAATTTTTTAAAAATTTAATGGAAAAAAAAAAAAAATAAATTGATTTAAAACTTTAGTTGATTATTTCAAAAAAAAAAAAAAGGTTTTATTAATTTTTATTTTTAAAAAAAAATTTATTTTTTTAAAAAAAAAATTTTTTTTTTTTTTTTTTAAAAAAAATTTTTTTTAAAAAAAATAGAAATGTTGATTTTTAAAATCAAATATTAAATTGATATCAAAAAAAAAAATTTTTTTTTGATTATTTTTTTTATATATTCATTTTTTATAAGATTATATATGGAAATAATTTTGGATTTTTAAAGATTTATTATAAATTTAATTTTAAAAAATAAAATAAAATTTTTTTTTAAATAATTTTCATTTATTTTTTTTTTTATTCAATATTTATAAAAATTTTTTTAATAAAAAAACATTTTAATAAAACATAAAAAAAAAAAATTAATAAATAAATTTAATAATGATTATATTATTAAATTTTAAAAAAAAAATTTTAAAAAAAAAAAAAAAAAAATTTTTTAATTTTTATTTTTAATTTTTGTTTTTTTTTTTTAAATTTTTTTTACAAACAAAAAATTAAAAAATTGATAAAAAAAATAAATTTTTTTTTTGAATTAATTTTATCTTTTTTATTAAAAAAATTTTTTTATTTAAATAATTTAAAAAAAAATTGAAAAAAAAAAAAAAAAAAACAAAAATTAAAAAATATTTTATTTTTTTTTGAAATTTTTTAAGGAAATCAATTTTAAAAATTTTTATTTTTTTTTAGAAATAAATTTTTTTTTATTTTTTTTATATTTTTTATATTTGTTTTTTATTTTGTTTAATTTATTTTATATAATTTTAAAAAATGAATAAATAATGAAAATAAAAAATAAATTTTTTAAATATAAATTTTTATTATTATTTATTATTTAAATTTTTTTTTTTTTTTATTCTAAAAAAAAATATTTTAAAAATTTTTAATAAAAAAAATATTTTAAAATTTATAAAAATAAAAAAATAATAAAAAAAATTTAAAGAAAAAAAAAAATTTAATAAATCAGAAAATTTTTTATTTTTCATTTTTTTAATATTTTTTAATTTTAATTAAATAGGAAATTTTTTTAAATAATAAAAAATTGAAAATATAAAAAAATGAAAAAAATATTAATTCTTTTTGTAAAAAAAATAAAAATAAAATTTATATTAATTAATAATAAAAAATATTTAAAAATTTTTTTTTTTTTGAAAAAATTTTTTTTTTTTTTTTAAAATTAATAACATTTTTTAAAATTTTGGATTGTCAAAAATAAAATCCCCAAATTAAAAAAAAAAAATTTAATTTTTTATAAAAAATTTTTTCTAATTTTTTTTTTTTTGAAAAAATTTTTAAAAAATTTGAAAAAAAAACATATACTTCAAAAATTTTATAATTTATTAACAATAAAAATGCAAAATAAAAATTGAAAAAAATTTAATATTTCATTTTTGAAAATTTTAAAATATTTTTCTTTTTTTTTTTTCAATTTTTTTTTTTTTTATAAAAAAATTTAATTAAATGAAAAAAAAGAAAGAATAAATTTTTTGAAAAAAATTGAATTTTTTTCATTTAAAAATTTCAAATTTTATAAAAAAATTTTTTTTTATTCAAATTTTATTTCAAAATGAATTTTATTTATATAAAATATAAAAAAATTTTTTTTAAAAAAAATAAATGAAAAAAATTTTTTTTTTAAAATTTTTGATATTTTTTAAAAATTAAATTGTTTTATTTCCTTTTGTTTTTTTTTAAAATTTTTTTTTGTTTTTTTATTTATAATGAAAATTTTCAAAATTTCAAAAAAAAATTTTCAATAAATTTCCAATTTTTTTTTTTATTTTTATTAAATGAAAAAAAAATTTTTTTTTTTTTTAAAAATTTTTAAAATATTTTATATATAAACTTTTCAATAAATATAAAATGATATTTTTTAATTTTAAATTTTTTAGCCATTTTAAAAAATTTTGAAAAAATTTTTTTAAAATCAAAAAAATATTTTATTGTTTTCAAATTCAAATATAAATAAATTTTTTTATTTTTTTTTGATAATATTTTTTTTCAAAAAAAATAATTAATTTTTTTAAATTTTTTTTTTAAAATTTATAATCAATTTTTTTAAATATGTTTTATTTTATTTAAAATAAAAAAAATTTTTTTTTTTAATTTTATTTTTGATTTCATTTTAAAAAATAAAAAAAATTTTTTTCAAATTTATTTTTTTAAATTTAAAAAAAAAATTGATTTCTCTTAAAAGTTTTTTTTTTTTTTTTTTTAAATTTTTAAATAATTTCAAAAAACAATGATAAATATAATTTTTTTTTTTGAAGAAAAAAAATTTGATTGTTACATTTTAAAAAAAAAAATTTTTTTTAAAAAAAATTATTATAAAATAAAAAAAATATAAATTTAAAAAATTTTTTTATTTTTAAAAAAAAAAAAAAAAAAAAAAAATTCAAAGAAATCATTTTAAGAGAAATTGTTTTTTTTCAAAAAAATTTTTTATTTAAATCAAAAATTTTGAAATGAAACATTTTTAAATTTAATTATTTTTTTATTGCAAAAAAAAAAAAAATTTTTTAAAAAAAAAAAATTATTTTAAATTTTTAATTTTTATTGACCATTTTTTTATTTATATGATTTTGATTTACAATTTTGATTTGTATATTTTTTAAAAAAATTATAAAAATTGAATATAAAAAAATTTTTTTTATTCAGTAAAATTTTTTAAACAAATAAAATTATGTATTTAAATTATAAAAATTTTCATAAATTAAAATTTATCAATTTTTTAAAAAATTTAATGTTTTTTTTTTTTAGATTTTTATTTAATAAAATAAAAAATTTTTCATTAATATTTATAAATTATTTTATAAAATTTTCATATTTTAATTTTATTTTATTCAAATTTTTCAATTGATTTTGAAAAAAAAAAATCTATTAAATTATTTTAAAAAATTATTTAAAAAATTTATAAATTGATTTTTAAAAATATTTGTATTTTTTTTTATTATTTTTTTTTTTTTTAAATTTAAAATTTAAAATTTAAAATAATTTTTTTTAACTTTTTTTTTTTTTTTTTTTTAAATATTTAAAAGATTAAAAAAAAAAATTTGGAAAAATTAGATTTTTTCTAATTTTTAAATTCTATTTTAAAAAAAATTTTTCATAATTTTTGAATGAAAAAAAATTTTTTTTAATTGATGAAATTTTTTTTCTAAATTAATTTTTTTCTTTATAAAAAAATAGAAAAAAAATTTTCAATTTTTTTGTAAAAAAACATTTTATGTGGGTTTTTTAAAATTTATTATTTTTTTTTTTTAAATTTATTTTTGATGATTATTATTTTTATTTTTACATTATTCAACTATTGTCCTCATCTTTGTTTAATATTTATTACAACGTTTCGCCTTTATTGTTTCTTTGGCCTTCTTCAGGTGGTTGGAATGTCGAACTGAACCCTTTATTTCGCTCACTGGGGTAGACTGTTCTAGTTCCACGTGCCATGTTTAATGGATGTCATTATCAGTTATCTCCTGTTAATTTTCCCTCTGAAAGTTCTCCACTGCCTTAACCAGGTATTGAACTCACACTCTTTGGGTACTGTCACTGGATCTAACTAACGCCTTTATCCACTGTGCCATGTGTCCTTGAGGACATCTGTGTATGAATTTCTGGGTATTATAAACCTAATGTCTTCAGCAACCATTTTTTTTTACCAGTGCTCATATTGCAATTTTTGCTGTTATCATTGCATGTTTTTTACCAGAGCTCATATTGCAATTTTTTGTTGTTATTATCGCTTTTCTCTGGCACTCCTTATTACTGGTTCCCATATTGTATTCATTTCTATGCTTGGTCGGCTCAGGAGATTTTTGTGGCCTAGCATATGTGCTGATTCCTTAAGTTTACGAATTTTCCAATGGTGTTCTTTGTCTATGATCTCAACCTGATCCCACAGAGGGCGGTGATCGTCCTTTTCTCTACATATGTGGTCAGCCATGCCTGATTTTCCCACTTCCCCTCGTGTTACAGCTTTCTGGTGTTCTTGAAGCCTTACCTTAAGAGGGAGGCCCGTCTCTCCTTTATATTTCTTTCCGCAGCTGCACGGGATGGCGTAACACAGTCTTTAATCATGTTCTCCTCTATGTGGGGGGGGGTCTTACTCGGGAGAGATATCTGCGAAAGTGTCGTCAAGCTTTTTGAAGGTTGTCCTGATGTTATATGGACCACAGATCCTTTGTATTTTCTCTGATAACCCCTTCACATAAGGCAGGCAGACTGTTTTCTGAGTGTTATTGTCCTCCTCCTCCTCCACTTGTACCTGCCTATCCCAGTTTTTTTTTTTGCTGCTGCCATGTACCCAGGGTAGTTGTTACGTTGTAGGGTACTACTTATACTGACCAATTCCTTATCTAATGTCTCTGGGTCGCCACCTATGACTTTTGCTCGGTGTTGTAAGCTGCTGACGATCCCTTTCTTTACACTGTATGGATGGTGGGAGTTGAAATTGAGGTACTGTCTGGTGAATGTCGGTTTACGGTATACACATGTCTTGAACACATGCTCTGTTCGAGATATTAGAACATTCAGGAATGGGAGTGTGTTACTTTCTTTCTCCATTGTGAACTCTATTGAAGGTCTTATTGAGTTCACATGGTCCTGTAGAACCTGAACATCTTCCTGGTGTGGCCAGAGTATGAAGGTGTCATCTACATACCTTAACCATATAGTTGGCTTTAGAGATATAGATTCTAATGCCATTTCCTCAAAGTATTCCATGTATATATTCGCCATTGCTGGTGATAATGGCAAGCCCATTGCTAAGCCCTCATCCTGTCGATATATGTGTGATCCCATTCCAAAGTGTGTTGTTTGTGTACAGAAAGTCAACATCTCCATCAGATTATCTATTGGAATACTGGTCCATTCTTCTAGGGATGAGTCAGAGGCCAATCTGTCTCTGACTACTGAGAGTGCCTCCTCCATGGGTACCTTGGTGAACAAACTCACCACGTCCAAGCTCACCATCTGGTTGGATAGGATGGGAGCAGCTTTGATTATTTCCATGAAGTGGGCGGAGTTTCTGACATATGAAGGAGACTTTCCAATCAATGGGTCAATTACATCTACAAGGAAGCGACTCAGAGGGTGGCACACAGAGTCTTGGCAACAAACAATCGGCCTGAGTGGAATACCCTGTTTGTGAATCTTAGGGAGACCGTATATGTAAGGTAGCTTGGTGGAACACTGCGATAACTGCCTATACATCTTAGGTGTGAAGCGATCCTTGTTCTTGATTAGTATCTGTGACACTGTGTTCCATTTTCATTCTAGGATCCTTTTTTACTTTGCTGTATAATAATTGCTAATGAGGTCTTGAGTTTTCTTGTATAATCATGATTTGATCCATCAAAACTTGCAATATTTTTGTCAGCTGGTAAAAATGATGATGTTTTGATCATTAGGGATATAATATCCAGAAATTCATTTTGATTCATGTTATCATTACAAGGCACAGTGGATAAAAGCCTGGTTAGATCCAGTGACTGGACCCAAAGAGTCCAGTTCAATAAATTGTCCGCCTGAGCCTCTTTCATGGATTTTCAAGGAGATAACTGATTACATCCATTAAACATGTGGAACTAGAACAGTCTAAATATGATTGTTTTAAAATAAAGAGTTCATTTTGATTCATTCCAATCAATTGAAGAAGGCCAGATATTTCAATGTTGAAATTTTTAAACTTACATGATGGACAATAGTTTGAATAATGTTCATAAAATTCAAGTTTTTTAATTTTTTTTTATCGAGCCTTGACTAATTTTCTTCCCTGAAAAATATATCAGGAAATATATATTTCTATTATTTGTATGGTTTGATAAAATAAAAAATAATAAAGAGATTTCAAAATACTGTTTTATTGTCATTCCAGTTAATATTTGTCTTTCAAAAATTGAATTAAAAAAAACGAAAAAAAAAAAAAAAAAAAAAACAAAAAAAAAAAAAAAAAAAAAAAAAAAACAAGATTAAAAAAAAAAAAACACAAAAAAATTTTCGAAAATTTTAAAATAAATATTTTTTCAAAAATTAACCAAATAAAATTGACACATTCTTCTCAACAATCATTAAAAACTGTTCAACATTAAGTTATTTTGGATTTTAAACATCAAATATGTTATACAAGTTAATATTCATTTATAAAATATGCAATGCCTCATATTTAGATTTTTTCACCACCATAAAAACTTTTTATCTGTGTATAGTGAATTTTATTTTTTTTGTAAAAATTTGATAAAACTCACATTATACTCAAATATGTACAGTAACATATAAAAGTAAAAAAATGAAAGCAGTTTAGTATGTTTAGAAACAATAATCACACAGGAAAAAATATATATATATATATATTTTTTTTTGCAGTGTCTCTTACATATTCACAATAAATTTAAAAAAAAAAAAAAAAAAAAAAAAAAATGAAATTTTTATTTTAAAGATTTTTAATAATTGATAAAAATTCTTCTATTTTTATCAGATAGTTTCAAAAAAGTTATCAAATACTAACCTTTCCTTACATTCCAAAGAAATTTTTTTTCTATTTTTTCAAAGTTTAATTTCTAATTTATTACCCTAGTAAAATAAAAAATTAAAAAAATCTGAAAGTCATTTACAACAAAAAGAGAAAAGCTTAATTTTTATTCAGTTTTAAATATTGTTTCTGCAATAGATATTTAAATTTTGACTGTCAAAAAAAAACCATATTTAACAAAAACAAAATTTTTTTTTTTATTTTATATATTTTAAATTTAGATAAAAAATATGATACACAAATAATATTAAATTTTTTTGTGTTTATTGAATGTTCATGATGGATTCTTTTTTGAAAGAGTACAATAAGATTTAAAAAAAAAAAAAAAAAAAAAGGTTAATTTTATGAGTCAGATAAATGTTTGATATTTCAATTTTCATTTAATTAATTCAGTTATTTAATTTTTCAATTATACAGTGTTAATCCAGGTACTAAAATTTTTTATATTTGACCAAAATAGCTCAAATATGCCCAATTAGATATAGCCTTGATTTAAATATTTTATCACAATATAAAATGTTTTATATAAACATTGTCATTTTTAAACTATCAAAATAAAGCTATATGTATAAATCATATCAAAGGAATATATAGATATTTTTACAATATTTAAAAAGATAACTGCATGGAAATATACTTCAGATTATTTCTTCCCTTTATAATGATAAAATAATTAAGTAGGTATTACAATTGATATTATTGTATCATCTTGTCAGGTACGGAAATCTGTCAATGACAAAGTTTACTGTAAATAACTAGTGATCATTTAAATTTCAAAAAGTGACTATTCTATGTAATGATTGATAACTTATGAAGAATAGTTTTAAAAAAATAATGAATTCAAACAAAAAAAATGGTTCCAAATTTTATGATATTGGTTTTAAAAATCAAATAATTTTAAATTTAAAGCTATTTTTATAAGTTTTATAAAAATGCATTTTGCAAGAATACTCATGTATTATTTTTTCTCTTCAATTTATGGATAAGTAAATAAAGTTATGTGAAATTTACAGATAAATGACATTTCCATGACACCAGTATTTATCCTTTAACACAGTAAAATTAATTTGCAAATATGTAAAATTCAAACATTGATCCAAGACAGAAATGATAATCTGTATACAAGTCTTTTTATAAGTATTATCTACCAATATTTTTGAAATATTTAAAAAAAAATTTGAAAATTTGTATACAATAGTTTATAATTTTAATTATAAAAAAAAAAAAAAAAAATTATATCAAGAATAAATGAACACTTGAATTTATATATAAAAAACTCGTTACTATTAAAAAAAAAAAAAAAAAAAAAATTGCAAACTTTAGTCTGAATAGTACAGAATTACCATTTAAACTATTAAAACAAGAGTTATATTTAAATGGTAGATCTACTCTTTCAAAATTTTTAACAGGAGAAAATCTTGATTATTTAAATTTGCAAGTTTGTTTTAGGGGAGTGGGTGGGGGGATATTTTATAAGACATACAGCAGAAGAAAAGATTTTTTGCATTTAAATCTGAAAAAATTTCAAAATTTTCAGGTTTGAAATATTTAAAAAATAAAACAAATTAAATTCAAATTTGAAAGTTAAAGAAAAATTCTTACTTGTGTGGTTGGAAAATATAAAAATGGCTCAACAGACTATTTAAATAGACAAAAAAAAAAATAGAAATACATTAAAACATCCAATATTTATTAAAAACCCATAAACATTCATTTATTAAAAAAAGATTTAAAATTTTGATTCAATCATATATATATATTATTTTTTCTGTTTCTCATATATTATTTTTTTAATAAAATTCAAAATTTTATAATTATATTTGAGGCCTTGTATTTGGACAACCATTGAAAATATGATTAACAAAAACATTTTAAACTTTTTATTTATTTATTTTTAATTTTTAATTTTTAAGTAGATGGTTTCCTTCTATATTTAGTAAATGGTTTTATATATTCTCCAGTAATAAGAAAAATTATTCAAATATGTTGTATTGATTGTTTTCTTTTATTTCTTATTTTTTTTTGTTTGTGATTTCTTTTTTTGCACTATTTTTTAAAAATGTATAAGAAAATCTCAGACATTTATAACCAATATATTGTGAAGTTCAATGTCTTTTTGGATAGTGTTGAAATAAATGTATATCCTCTGGGAAAAAATAAGTCATTGACCGTTTCTCAATAAGGCTAGGATCAAAGTGTAGTATCTGTTCTCATCTATAATGGTAATATTAGTTTCCTTATAAGGAAACATGCAGCATTCTTTAAGTGAACATCCATTACTGTTTTCAGTTGAAATTTATAAAACTTTCTCTTAAAATAACTTTTCAGGAAAATAGGTTTCTGAAGTCCAGTAAAAACAAAATTGCTCTTTTCAAACACTTTCCTAAATTTTGTTTTCAGGCAATGTTCAACACAATTTAATTTTTTTATTATGTCATTATTCTGGGAGTTACATGTGCTATCATTGTAATTGCTGTTGCTATTGAAAAATCCTCAAGTGAGGTGGTTCATGTTATTCAATTGTTTTTGGGTATTCCATAATGCCAGTCCACAAAGTTTGAACAAGGATAAACCTCACCAAGACCTACATGCTTCACTCATTTGAAGCCATTTTTAACCATAAATTTGAGAAGGCAGTTGTATACAGCCAATAGTTTAGATCAGTATTTCTTAAACTATGGGTCGCAACCCCATTTGGAATCGTGAAGTGAAATGCTGGAGTTGCAAAAATTAAATTCAAACACTCGAATTTCAGTTTCTGTTATTTCACAAATGCACAATATTTAATGTGATGCACCACACAACCACTGTGTTAATAAAATGCATGTGCGGCGCCATTGCAATTAGTGCAGTGACAACTTATGTATTTTCAGTTTAGTTAGTTAATACCTGGGGGTTGTGAAAAATCTTGTGATGAAAAATGGGGTCCTGAATTAAAAAAGTTTAAGTGCTGGTCTAGATATTTCTGAATGAATTTGGTACCATGTATGGATTCATATGAAATGTTCAATCTCTACAAGACCTTTTAATATGACTTTAGTTTTTAGGTTCATATTTTGGTCTCATAGCAACTTCCAGAGTTGAATAAAACTACCTCATAGCAGAGCCTATGTTTTTTTTCTTTTCAATAAGCAAGATAATAAAGCCACTAAGACATAAGGAAATTAAACAATCTTAATCTTAACTCCTATACTAAATTTGTTATAGGCGACTTTACAGGAATCATTAAATAACATTAAAAAACTTTTTCCAAAGATGTGACACATAGAATGTCTTTAGAAATGATCCCCCCCCTTTCAGGGGTCTTTTTTCTTTTTTATTTGAATGTCAAATGCAGCTTAAAATTTTTTGATGTATAAGGATATATATATATATATATATATATATATATATATATATATATATATATATATTAGCAAAAAGGAAAAAAAATATATAAAAAAAAAAAATATTAGTGGTCTCTATATATATATATATATATATATTAGTGGTTTACATATATAAATTCGCAAGAGGATAGAATCCAGGTAGAACTCAATGTCCAGGACAGAGTAAGAATATAATATAAATGGCTCAAACACTAATATTCCATGGTTATAATTTATTACATTGGCATCATAATCACAATCCAATTCATCAGACCTTCAAGTTCATAAAAACTTACCAGTTCCTCATACTTTGGATTACTAATCACGGATTTTCCAAAATCAACAGATCCATACACGACTGACTGTTCTTGGTCCCTCTCCAGGATACCTGCCAAAAATTAAAATCAAAATTAGATTTTCTTTTTTTGGCAAATATAGTCAAGCCTGTATTGGTAGCTAAACAAGATTTTTTTTTTTTCAGAGCACTAATTCATCTCTTTGATCTGGACAGTAAGAGCTTTATAATAAGGTATATGATAAACTGTTGACATCAAATCTTGGTATTCCATAATATTAAATATACATGTAGAATATAAAAAGCTAACTGAACAATGGTTTTACTAAACAATGCAATCAGATTACTAGAGTATACCAAAACCCTTTAGATTAATCAAAGAGAAATGTATATACTGTATTTGCCGGCCTATTGAAAGTGGATTAAAAAACAAAAAATTACCCTGCTTCTAATACAGTAGTATCATATATGAGGGGGAGAGGAAAACGATGAAAAAAGTTGGCTTCACCAGGAATCAGTGCATGCATAGCACTTAACTCTGAAAATACAACTCCTGGACATGAACAAACATGATATCAAGAAAAATATCTCTTGAAAAATTCATACTGGAAAAAAATTTATGGAACTGGATAATATTTTGCTGCTTGTTTTGTAGAAATACCAAATTTTACTAAAATATTTGCTTTGACTGATTGGTCAGTGTGTGTGATATACAGGTATTGAAATTTGTTTTTTGTATGTATGATATGAGGCTTCATTTACCAACAAGTAGTATATTTGTTTTGTTTTTTTTTTCTTTTTTTACCTTTTACCATATGTACCAGTGTTTACTGAGATCAGCAGATTTCTTTGTAAATATGAATTTACTGTATGTAAAGATGCAGCTCCTTGAAAAAAAACTAAAACAATTTTCAATAAAAAAAAGTACCAGTAGTATAATTTTTGCTAATACTGTAATTGTTTCTTCATGGTTAGTGAGAAGATCACAAAAGGTAAGGCCTACATTTTTTTTTTTTTTTTTTTTTTTAAATTGTGATGTGTGCATTTGTCTTCCCTAAATATCACAGGACAAAATCTGGGCATGTCAAATGGATGGGTGCAACCAATAGGCTAGAAAAAAAATTTATAATTTATATTAAATTAGGATTGGAGACAAAATTTATTTATTTAAGAAAAAAAAAAAAAAATTAATTAAATTGTCAAATTTCTAAAATTGATGACAATAATTGTAAGCTCAATCCCCAGGCAGTGTGTACTTTGACACATGAGATGAGCCATATTTCCTGCAGGTTACACAGATTGACATTCCTGATGAAGACAAGTGGACTCAACAACCAGAACATGATGCATTTTATTTTTAGAATGGTCAATTTTTCAAGAAAGCATTTACCATTCTAAGATTTAGTTCTAGCTATTATTTCCACATGACATTTTTGGTACTGTTTCACCATTTTTTATTATTTACCAGTAATTTTTTTTGTAAGCGTACATGCATATTTATAGAGAGCATGTGAAAATATGTTGATCCCAAATGTAATTTACTCATGTGATTTTAGGGATACAAATGGTGATTGCCTCCCTTTCATTGAGATAGTCATGACAACAGGGGGATAGAGTGACACTGGGCAGTTGTGATGTAGAGCTTGCAGAAGAACATCCCTACCTCACAGTGGTAGGAATTACAGAAAAAAAAAAAAAAAAAAAAAAAAATGGCCTCACCGCTTTCAAAGAGAAACCATAACTTTGAATTTTCACTTCGGCAAAAATTACAAGTAAGGTTCCACATTTTTTTTTTTGACCCACCATTTCTGTGTGGGACATATACAGACACACACACACACACACACACACACACACACACACATCATTCTTTTCCATTCAGCCTGAAAAATCAAGTGAGAGAATACGTCTTCCATTTTTGTTTTTCTTGGTACCTTACAAAGTTCTAACCAGCAAAAACATTTTTGACAGGTCTTCAATAGTTATAAAAGACTTTAACAATTTCCATAGCAGCCTTTATACATAAAAGTTACAATTTAATTCATACCTGGAATAATAGATTGTCCAGTGACTCTGTAGCCCCGATAATCAACAACAACAGTTCCAAGCATGTATAATCCTTCAGGATCAACACCAAAGTAAGCCTTCACACCCTGTAAATCATTACCCTGAAAGTAAAAAGCCATAAAAGAATGGGTATGGTAACTAAAATAGACATTGTACTCGTATTTCACACCAGACTACGAAAAGGAAACCAGTTGCAGAGTTGACCTAGGGTTCACCCCTCTCTCTGGCTACTAAATTCAATGAGTAGAAGACCTCACACCTGGTATTGCATATAAGGAAACCAGAATGTTGGACAGATTTAAATAGAATGTCAATTGCTATTTTCTGCCTTAATGTTTTGTTCTCTCTTTATTTTTTTTTTTTTTTTTCTCTCTCATATTCATTGAATATTTGCCATCACATTTGGTTTGGCACTTCTGTGCATTTAGGGATTCATGATAAAATCCAAAGCAGAATCTGCAAAATATTATCAGTCCTGACTTTGCTTCAGCCATTTACCCACTCACTGTAAGATAAATTCCCCGTGCATTCTCTATAAATATTATCATGGTAATTGTTCTGATAAAGATTCCTCTCTCGTACTTAGACTTTATGAATTTAAACACAGATTGGCAACAAGGTTTTACAGTTGAAATGGCTAGATGTAACCCTAAGTTACATGCTAACAGTTTCTTCTCTCACATTTCTTGCTTGTAAAATTCTTCCAGCTTGAAATCAAATATCAATCATTATCTTCTATCTTAATTCTTTTATTGTTCTCTCCCCTTAATGTTTTTCTTTTTCTCATCCTCCCCTTGCATCTTAGTGGCTTTATTGCCTTTCTTGGGGGTGAAATGATTTAATAAAGAAAAATAAAAGAAACTATTCTTGTTAAATCACCCCAACCCAAAAATACTTTGGTTCATTACTTTCTTTACAAATGTTCAGAATTACATATCTCTATGGCTTAATATATATTTCAATTCTTTCAGTGTGATGCCACCATGTCATAACCGGTATCTTAACTTAGTATCCCATATGTAGTCTTTAAACATTTTGGTATGACCAATAAGCAGATGTAACATTGACATATGTAACATATCCAGTAAACTGTGAGTCATTTTGCCAATTATATCTAATTTGAAGCAAGAAGGGTTCCAGGCTAATATCCCCCCATGGCATAAGGCTGACAGCCATATCACGTTCAGATATTTAAAAAAAAAACAAAAAAAACACGCATACAAAAACACAATAATGTAGAAAAGTTAAAAATTACTTACAGGAGCAGCATAAGCTGCAGCATCACCACCAAAGTCCTTGTAATGATCACGGACATCAAATCCAAGCGAGAAGAAAATATTGTTCCAAATAAACATTTGCATTCTGGGAAAAAAAAAAAAGTTTGTATTATATAAATACGATCAGTATCAAGACTGTCCCCTACTACAAAAAAAAAAGAAAAGGGAATGGAAACAGTGATTAAATTTATTTTTTTTTAATTAACTTCTCACTTCACAAGCCCTTATTGCTCCCAAATTGATATAAACAATCCTTTTCTTTCTCTTGTTTTGACTGAGGAAAAATCTAGTTTCTATAATGTGTGATTATAGCAACCAGAACTAAGACACTAACCAGTAATAGTTAAAAATCTACAGATAAAGTTGTTTATGCGACTTGAGTGCATTTAATATTGTCAACACAGGACAGTTCCCAAACAGTCCCATTTATGAAAAATATGTGAGCTCTGACAGGAAGGCTGGTAGATAAATAAACATGCTGTTTAATAAACAAATGTAGTGCCTAATCTGAGTAGGCCAGATGGATAGATCCGAGTAGACCAGATGGATAGATCTGAGTAGACCAGATGGATAGATCTGAGTAGACCAGATGGATAGAGGCAGCGGGGTGATTACTGTATCTTTTTTTTTTTAATTTTCAGATAAGGTGTTGAGAATTGTGAATGCCTATCCAAAGTTCATATTTGTTATTTTGTTCAAACACTTTCTGACTTTTGTAGCTATCCACAACTTCTTTCACAATACACCAAACATACCATGAAAAATTACATTGTTGGTTCTTTTTAAACTTGTTCTGATGAATACTTGCAGCATAAAAATATCTTATTCAGACAGACACAATATATATTTTCCAAACACCATCACAATAATCACCATCTCATCTAAACAACATCACAATCACTTCCAAAACCATTATGGATATAATCATATCTAAAAACACCCATAATATTTCAGAAGCAGGCATATATAAAATAAATTGCCAAAACATGCAGAAATTAAAAAAAATAACACAAAAGGGACCTCATAAATAACAATTTGACAAATGCACTGGTCATTCATAGAAATAAATTCAACCACAATTTTGATTTAAAAAATGCTACACTCAAAAAAGAAAATGATTTACTCAAAAGAAAAATCCTCTAGAGTACTGCCATCGAATATTATCCAAATATTAATCTATGCACTATCCCTCCCAATCACAACTTTCCTAACAGAATTACTACTCTCACAAGCCAATATATACAACAAATATCAAGAAATCAAAAAGAAAACGGTTCAATCCATCTTCACAACAATCCAAATGATATTTCCACATGAAAAATTCGCTTCAAATATAAATGACAATTTTTCAGTTGAGCCAATGAACATAAGAGCGTTTCTAAATTCTTCCAGTAACTAACAATATTTTTTTTCTTTTAAAGTATTTCACCCCAAGCAAGGTGGGACTACCACTAGCATGCATGGGGGTCACAGGTATGCTTTTTGCTTCTTTGTGGATGTAAGTGCGTGCTGGTATCAGTTTCCAAAATAACCCCCATTTCATCCATATTAAAAATCTGTTCTGCACAATAATCTTCTTCCATAATTAAGATCATGAACAAACTTACATGCTCCTTCCTCATCTGCACTCACTGCTTCTCCAGTCACACGAACATTATGCAATTGGAAACCACCCAGTACTTGCCACAAATTCTTGCATATATTCATCTCCAGCGTATTCCTTTAACATCTGAAATAAACTTCTTGCCTTTGTCTGGACAGTATAAAGGCTTACCCGTATCCATTTTTGAATTTGGTCTGATCCAAACGTGAAGTAATTTCTTCATTTCAGGAATAGGCCCAGTAAATTGTTTCATAATAATGGTAGAATGCATGGGGACCCTAACCTATAATAGCTTCATGGGTCCTTTCTTTGTCCTTAAGAATCATCAACAGTTGAATGGGATAAGCTCATATCACATGCAATCACACAAACTGTTTCCTCATTCATGCTTTTTAATAACCACCATTTTACTGCCTAGATCAATTGCCTTCTCTTCTTGGCAGGCTTAAGAGTAGGCAGAAATAATTCCCTCTTGGAAGACATTGTGAGGTGTTTTGAAAAAAATTTAGAAACATAACTTGACTGTACCATAAAGGATTACTACTGTATTTGAGGGTCTGGGCAGAAACTGTCATACCTACTTGATGCATTTGTTTTCACTTTTCAGATCTATGAGTTTTAACCACAAAATCATAATATATATATATATATATATATATATATATATATATATATATATATATATACATACATACATACATACAATTATTTTAGCATATTAAAACAAAAACAGGTTAAAAATCACTACACAATTGCAATTATGTTTCAATACTACAAATGTGTCTCTTTGGGAGATGATTAATTACTGACGAGTGAACCATTTTAATTTCAAAAGCAGAATACTTAACAAAAAAAAAAAAAGAATTAAAAATAGACTTGTGAGCTTTGCCATTGAATTGGACCTATGCTAAATTCAAACTCAGTGAAAAATAATAATATTATTATTGACAAAGTTGTCTGCATATAAATCCTAGACAATTTCACTATAGACAGATAAATAGCTATATCATTTCATAACATGTATAGAAGTCTGGTGTTCAACTTTAAGTAAAAATGAAAGGAGGTAGATAGGTAACATGCTAACTAGTTACATGACCAACACACTTCCTACATAAAAATCCTGTAGTTGATAAATAAAAGGCCCCTTTAAGAAACTGTAAAAACTGTTTAAGAGTAAAAAAAAAAAAAAGATCATAAATTCAAAACTACTTTGGCAAATATACAACCATATAAGATGTTAATAATATTAACCAAAAACACACACACACATATATTACACGTATAATATAAGAGAGAGAAACAAATATGCAACCAGTGAAAATATGGATAAAGGATTCTTACTTCGCTTCTTCTCCTGGGTTGATTGCCATCACATTTCCATCAATCACTGCCATTGCACCCCTTGTGGCAGCAGCAACAAAGTCACTATTTACCTGTTTAATAAAAAAATGCAATCTTAACATCAACTGATAGACACAAATTAAGTTTGTTTTAAATAGAAGAGCAAGAATGTCAAACAATCCAATTTAGAGAGGCTTTCATTATCAGCAGTATTAGTGACTGTTTACAAATTCATGCTCTTCTTACAGTGCTAGAACGATTTAAATATTTTTTCGGGAGCTAATATCGTCATCCATAAAGTTAAGCATCAAAAATTACGACTTCCTCTTTTTTTTTTTTGACTGGAAGTTTTGTAGCATTCATTATATTCAAAAGATTTGGTTAAAATCTTGAGTAAAGTACAAGAAAAAGTCATTCAGAAGTCAAAAGATTTCAGATTTCAATAGAAACTACCGAAACTAAAAGTCACTTTGATTTGTATATAAACTTGTCAAAATGACAAGTAATAGACCAAAGATTTTTATATAGGTAATGAAAGTAGAAAAACAAACAAAAACAAAAAAAATCTTACAATATTAGTCAAAGTAATATATGAGTTCTTGTTCCCAGTGAAATATAGTAATTTAAGAATCAGATTTTTTTTATCTTACTAATTTATAGCTTTTGGCAATGTTTAAATTTTCATGCCTGCAAAAATCAGTATGTCAACAGAATGGTTATTCTCTGACTCCCTCAGCAATGTTTTAAAAAGGAATAAATTAGAATTTTAATAAAATCCAAACATATGAAAGTGGATTTAAAATTTTCTTTATTCTTGAAAATTAACAGATATACACTATTTATTTGATTACTTATTTTGAATAATAATTTTATATTTAAAAGATTATAAAAATATGTGAACTATAATGGAATATTATTATCATTTTATAAATAAAAAAAATATAGAAAGAAATTTTTTCATTTATAAATTTATAAAAAAGGCTGAGCAAGAAAATTTAAATAAACACATAGCAGGTAAGTAATTATAAATTTTGTGAAAAAATGAATCCAAGGCTTTTCTTTCATTTGCTTTCACATGAATTCACTAAAATAGATTTTTTATACATTTGAGAATGTAGGCTTTTTAATTATAACTATAGGTGGTTATTTTTGTTGTACAATTATTGCTTCAAAGATCATAAGTCTTTCTTACTATTTATTTTTGCTGCTAGTATTTTGGTGTTTGTGAGTAGAATTGTCGTTCAGGCCTTGAGAAAGCTGACTGGTAATTCATCAGTGAATCTGGATTAATTTTCAAAATAACCCTGTCCACAAAGAATTTATAGTAGGTAAAATGGTCTAATCCAGTGGTTCACCAACTAAGTCAAGGTGCACTTGAGATCCTATTGATAATTGTATACAAATTTTGGAAAAAACATGTTATAATGAGGTCAAATATTGCAGAAAAGAAATAATGCAATTAAAAAAACATAAAATGAAACATTCCCTAAGTTTATTCATTTTGTGTTTATAAGAAACATGAATCTGATGAGTCTTAGCAATTTCTCCAAAGTTTCAACATATATTTGATAGGCAAACAAACTCATTTCCTTGTCAATACATTGAAGAGTTCCTTTCTTTTTGCACTCAATTGTGGTGAGAGCAAAAAAGCCTAATTCACATAAATATGAATGAAAAAGGTAATGCAACATAATAAAGTAAATATCATTTTTTATATCTGGACACATTTCTCTGGAATGCCAGGGTGCACCTAGACATCTTTCAGAGTACACTATTTGAGAACCACTGGTCTAATCCCACACCCAGGGTTGTGTGTGTGTAACTATGAAAATGCTTTCATGAAGAGCAAATACTTTATATTCAATAGTTATCTTCACTTAAAAACAATTTTGAGTTTGTTATTAATTAGTCTATGCTTTAAAAATATCAAGCTATTTCCATAAATGCTTTATCTTATTTAATCAAAACTGACAATGCAATATTTCTCAGTTGCTAATCTTACATCTAATAACAATTCTGAAAGGTTTCCATATCAGTAGAATTTTTAGAATTTAGTTTGATTTCAGCCCATCATAAATTTGGATTAATGGCAGTTAAACATTAACACTTAATCAAAATTAACTGATTAATAAATTCAAAGTCATAACCATAAGTTTTTTTCATTAAAATTAAAAAATAAACATCACCAAGAACATTAAAAAAAAAATTTCACCTTGAATATGGCTCTTTCACGAATCAGCCTGTCTGGCAAGGTTTTTCGAGGTAGTTCTCGAATTGTTTGGATCTCTTCATTCCAGTCCCTTGTTTGACCAGGTATGTGTTCCTCATAACCGAGTCGAGTAGAGAATGCTACAAATAAATAAAATATATATTTGTAAGCTGACTGTTGCGTCGGAAACTTACCACCCCTCTTGAAGATGAACTTGTCTGCGTCTGTGAACAAAGACTTTAAATAGTAGCATGTCAGTTGACATGGGGAAGACAGATAGAGAAGTTCTTAGCTGAGCTAGTTATTGACTACTCAGGCGATTTCTCTACCTTTTTACCAACCTATTAAAATCCTTTTTATTGTTACATGTTATTTGGCGTTTGTCTCTACTAACCCCAAATCAACATCATAACACTGACAAATAGTAAAATACAGAATCTGACAAGAAATTAAATGCTACCAAAATAGTAAAATTTTAAACAGAAGTATTTATTTTCATCATTTTAAATATTCCCCATATTAAAATTTTGCACAGCCTTGTAGATGACAAATTATTTTCCAACTTTATTTCCCCCACAGATACAATCTTTTCAGTTTATCAATATTCCCATAGAGAAAAAAAATGCCCTGATGAGCTACACTCTTATATTCCACCAGTTCAAACCTTTCCAGGTAAGGCCTATACCCTATAGACAGGTGCATTCATTACACAATGATCAAACAATCCCATTCAGTAATCCTTTAACTTGAATGACTGTTAGGCCTTTTATTGGGTGAACAATAGAATAGATAAAAATATTAAAGTAAAAAACAAAAAAATTTACTAAGCAAGGGTACAATTATGTTTGCATCATAGGACCATTAGATTTTTTTTTTTAAAGCTTTTGGTTCTTTCTACCAATAAGTAAATTAAAAATGTCAATTTTCCTATTGAACATTTTTAACACGGATTTCAATGTTCCGAGGGCAAAACACGGACGCATTTGCGAGAGCGCAAAGGGCAAACGGACGCATCTATCAGAGAGAAAATAAAAAAAAAAAAAAAAAAAAAAAAAAAGAAAAACGTAATATAAAGTATAAATTTAATTATGTATCATGATAATCTTGCTCTACCTGCAATCAATGCAATCCTCTACAGTAATTTATGAATTATCAAATAATTTCATTTAAACTTAAACATTGCATGAATATATACTAACCATCCTCTGCTCTGATATAATCAACTGTATGATCCAATTGAGGAGCCACCCAGCTATATACTTGATATGGTGTCGAGACACGTTCAAAGGGATGTTTTTGTGCTCGTTTCTTTAATAGGATGGAAAAATTCCTTTTGAAGGATGGACTTATCTGGAAAGTAAAAAATAAAAAGCCATAAGTCAACACTCTTTATAAAAAATAAATTTACAATTCAATGATCAAGAATGGTCAAAGACACGATAGAGAGGAAAGCTTTTTATATTAATGCATTTAATTTCATCAAAAATTACCAAGGGTAGAAATTTTATTTAGGAACCTGTATTTATACACAAAAGCAATGTGGGGGGGGGGATACAATAAACCAAAAAATTCTGTCACTTAATGTCCTCCATAATTTACCTTTTAATACAGTATGTTTTTAAAATATCCTAGAATGCTCGCTAATGAAAAATTTGAAAACTTAACATTTTATTTTTATTCCTGTTACTTCTATATAGTTTACTAAATGAGATTTCTTGTCTTAATAAAATCTCTCCCCCAAGAAACAAAACACGTTGGCTTAAAAACCTTTCCTCTTGTTTTATTTATCTTGTCTTTACAGATATATCCGATTTTTTTTTTTTTTTAAACCCAGACATATATAAAATAAGTTACCTGATTTAACAGCTCAATGAGTGAGTGAGATAGATGCTTCTGAGTTGCCGGTCTTGGATTGAATTCATCTTCAGTGGACCTTAAAAAAAAAAAAAAAAAAAAAAAAAGTATTTAAGTAATGCTTGGATTTTAATTGTAAATTTCATATTATTTAAAAAAAATCTTTTGTGGGTTGGCATTCTTTAGACCTTAAACCTTGGCATGTTAGAATCAAAAAATATTTATATTTGATCATTTCAGAAGTGTGCGTGCATGTGGGGGGGGGGTGCAGTTCATAATATTGATAAAGTATAAAATTGTTCCCTGATGGACAGCTGTTATTTACCAATGCCAAGTTTGAAAATGTGGTAACATCATTGATATCTGCATATTTTTTCAATTTTCTTTATTTAAATCAGAAAAAAAAAAAAATTTTTTTTTTTAATCTTTTTCTGTATAGAATTATTTTGGAAAGAAGCACATACACAAGCATTTGAGGTTAATTATCTTAAATGGATACGTTATTATATAAATTCTTGTGCATATACCTGTTCTTTATTTGAAATGAATTTAAAAAAAAAAAAAAAAAAAAAAAATCAAAAAATCAGGGATCAATTTGACAGTCAAATGCTGAGTCTGGAGTCAGGATGCTGAAGGTAACATCAATCAGCTAAGTGACAAACTTTATGCTCATTAAATATATATATATATATATATGAAAGTGGGTGGGCATGCCTAAGGAAGACCTAAAGACTGCTAAGCTACAAAAATTATTTTCCAAAAAGTTTACCCTTATTTTCGTAAGTGGACAACTATTTTAAGTAGTGCCAAAATCATATTTGATGTCTTTCAATGCAAGAAATTTAAACTGTTTCTACCTTTAAGATTTGTAACTAAAAAAATTATATCTCAAGGTAAATGAAAAAATTAAAAAATTTTTTTGTAAAAGGAAAAAAAATGCTTAAAATTGAATTCTGGAATTTCTGAATATTTAATCAAACATTTATGCAGTTGATTACCATTTGAAAGCAACCACAAATGATACTGCCTTATAAATCAATATTAAAAATGGTTAGAACTGCTTCCATTATTTTTAAAAGTCAGAAAGATTTAAAGACAATTTAAGTCATTTTTGAATTAGTTGCAATGATGAAACTTATAATTTAAGAAAATGTAGTAAGTAGTTGGTAAGACAGTAGCAATGATCTATTCATCTAGCTAATGTTATTATGTGGGAGGTATTTCTGTCACACCCTGTATTTAAATAGACAACATTAAACCTACTTAAATATCAAGCATTACAAATCAATTAAAACCAAAACAAGATACGATTAGACTTACTGATTTAAGTAAAACCCTCTGGTTGATGCTGTTATGTGGAATCTTTTTTCTTCAATAGTTACAATGTACAAATACAGCAAATCACCTAGAAATAAATAAATAAAATAAAAAATTAAAAAAGAAAAATTCTTAAACATAATATGCCACACATGCACAACGTGTGCGTGCGTGTGTGTGTGTGTGTGAGTGAGACTTTTGAGGGGCAGTGTGCAAAACTGACATGAGATGCACAGAAATCATGACCCCATTCACATCCACACACAAAAAGCTACTGTGTTGACAAACTACAAAGTGAAAGGAATGATGGAAAGTAGACACAAAAAGAAACACACAATTGGAGAGACGGAACAGAAAGGGATAGAGAGAGGAAATAAATACATGTCAGACAATATTTGGCCGAGGTTTATATTTTATTTCAGCTTGAATTAAACTTCACATAAAGTTACTTTTCCTCAAGGTGTCTTGGATTGTGGGATCAACTATCACTACCAATGATGTTCTAATTTCTCAGCAAATTTGACTCAAGAACACCCAAGGTGTGTCACAAAAGTTCACATACAAAAGCTATCCATGCACAAAAGGATAAAAAACATGTTTCTAAGGTGTTTATGAATTGTACACTGTTCAATTATTAACATTAAACTTAAATTACAAAATTGTATTTGGATTAAATGAAAATTACTTACAATATAATACATTCCTTCTTTCATCAATTTTGACATCACACACACACACACATATATATATATATATATATATATATATACACACACAAGACCGAAAACATGTCAAAATAGCTATACAATTGCAGTTGTGTTTCGATGCGTATCTCATCAAGCGATTGTAATTACTGGTGAGTGAACAATTTTTTTAGACTTAAAAGCAAAATACCTCTTATCAAAAAGCAAAAAAGAGGAAATAAGGTTTGTGGGTTTTACTCTGATCAACCACTCAAATATGACCCATGTTAAATTTAAACAAAGCAAAGAAGCAAAACTTTAAAATTTTTTTTAGAAATGGTCATGACCCATAGATTAGCAGCTAATAGCAGCCAGACAAACTAGTATGATTGTCAATTGATACAAACTAGACAATGCCATTTCCTAAGAAATAAAAATTCCTGGATATATATATATATATATATATATATATATATATATATATATATATGTATACACATGCAATATTATTTATACATATGTGCAGTACTTATTGGAAAGCGCTCAATATCAGTGATAGAGCTAACATATTTAGTTGGATTGATGTGTTTGTGACCCTGGGTTCAATGCTATTTGCAATTGTCAGACAAACTGATTAATTTTTAAATTGTGGTTATTTATATATTGTTGCGTATATTGGTGTTTTTATGGAAGTAGGAGGAAAAATTGTCATTGGGATGCCACTCATACTTACCCAAACATACATACACACACATACATTCATTGACATATGCAGACACACACACACACACAAACACGTGAACAGTGCAGGACTGGGCATATACGCACATATGTGTTGTTGCACACATACGTACACATTTGGTCACTGTATTCAATGTTGGATTGTGTAGCAAATATTTCTTGGTTGATGCGCTGTCAATGCGCAGACTTTTTTTGTATTTTGTTCACCAAGTCATTTTCTCGCATGCACATATACGTATGATGGGATCTGTTTAAGACTATGATAGGTAAAAATTGCTATTATTTTTAATTTTTAAGGCTGTTTTGGTATTTTAAAGCTGGTTATTTGCTTGTTTTTGGCAATTGCGCATATGTAAATGGTAGAAATTCCAATTTGTAATACTTATTAGTATTTATGTGGTGGTATTAATTTTGCTGGGGAAGGGAGAAGTATAATTGTGGATTAATACAGTAATGGTAATTGTGATGTGGTAGTAATGTTGGTGGGGAGCGGGTGATGGTAATAACAATTGTAGCAGCAAATAGTTATAGTAAAGTGGTAGAAGTGATCATAGTAATGGTGGTGGAATGATAATAATGATAATTATAATTATTATGATGGCAGTTTGAACTAGAAAATAATTGCTTTTATGGTGTCAGTGGTTTCTCTTTTTATGTTTGTAGGGTCAAGGATAGTTTATGTAGTAGTGTTTGTTGGTATTTTTTTTTTTTTATCAGTTTGGCATCAATTCTAATAGGTATTTATTTTCATGCCTGCATTTGGAAATTATTTCTGATCTTATGTTTAGTAAATGCTTTTGTTGGGTATGAGAAATTATTGCTACCTTTTCATGTAGGCAAAGTAGGCATTTCTTTGTAATGTTGTTGTAGGCAAGTGCTTTTTTCAATATTT
This sequence comes from Acanthosepion pharaonis, assembly GCA_903632075.3. Taxonomy (NCBI): domain Eukaryota; kingdom Metazoa; phylum Mollusca; class Cephalopoda; order Sepiida; family Sepiidae; genus Acanthosepion; species Acanthosepion pharaonis. Next base: position 274,594 of record CAHIKZ030002752.1, on the reverse strand, counting down.
TCCAGGTTATTCTTGGTGTAATATTTCTGTCTTTTAGATGTCATATGTATGTGGATAGTGTAGTGCTGTGAGTATTTTCTGTTGGAGAATAAAAGGTTGTGGTTGCTTTTTTTCTTCTTGAGTGGTCCCTCAGTGGCACCAGTGTAGTACATTGTGCTGTTTGCACTTACCTTGGCTTTATATATAATATTCATTTGTTGGCAATTTCCTTAGAGTTGACATGTTTTATTTCTGCAGTTGCATTGAGGTTCCTTGGTTACATTATTATAGGTTGTTATTTTTTGTTGTGGCTTTTTATTATTTGTGTTATATTTTTTGTGCAGCTGTAACTGATTTTAACGTTATTTTTGTTAAATATTTTTGCTAATCAGTTTGTTTCAGGGAAGTGCTTTTCTATTAAGTTTAGGAATGTCCTTCCTATGTTAGTTTTGACAGTTTTATAGGGTGGGTTTGAACCAGATAATATTTCTTTTTCAGTTGTAGACATGTGTATTGTAGTTATCAATCTAAATAACTAATTATATATATATATATATATATATATATATATATATATATATATATATATATATAAAATAAAGGAAGAACAGTAAGATATATAATCCAGTGTTCTTATAGATATTTTTATTTTTACAAAATAGTGCTCAATGTAAATTTACAGAGCATTAATATTATAAATTAATTGATTTAAAATGTTTTTTTTTTTTCACTACACAGTTCTAACCATGTTTCAAAAATGAAAGCTAAAAGCTCTGAATTTAATTTTGTAATTAAATTAAAGACATTAGTTCCATTTCATCCTCAAGCGAATTTTGGAGTAACTTAAATTACTGGGTTTTAAAAACACAGCTAAAATCATAATATATATATATATATATATATATCTCATTGAATTATGTACACATTATGTCTTTTATAATAATCCTTTCTATTTTTCTCATCAGTTCCTTGATCAGAAGATTAAATTTATCAATGAAGGCACCATAGTTTTTTTTCTTATCTGAGTACTTTTATCTCCAAAGATCATCCTCAGGTGTGAATTACAAAGACACACTTAGTGTAAATGATTGTTATGATTGTGATTTTTAAAAATGTTAAAATTTTAAAATTTAAATTTATCTGTTGTAGCCATAGAATTTTTTGAAAACCATGCATCCCAATGTAAGGGAGCTAACCAAAAATATAGGGCCTGTAGAAGTTGAAGTTTTCGTTTAATATTTTTGTGGTGTATAGGCCCTCAATATAAAAAGAGCAACCAAAACTGAATAAAATTTGTTAGTCACATATGATAAAAATTGGTAGAAATGAAGATGCACTTCAACATGTGGTTGCTACTTGTAATAAATTGTTTAATTTTGGTTGCTTACTTTTTATATAGAAGGCCTATACACCATGAGAATAACTAAAAACTTCAAATTCTACTGGCCCTATATTTCTGGTTAGATCCCTTACATTGGGATGCATAGTTTTCAAAAAACATTTCATAACTACAGACAAATTTCAATCTTAAAATGATAACTGAGCACATTTTAAAAAATCCCCTCAGTTATATAAGTTTTAACAAGTTAATACCCAAAAATAAATAATCAACAATATGATATTAGTAAAAACTTAACCATTTCAAATGATACAAATCTACTGCATACTAAAATCATCTTCATTAATTTCTGTATGTGCTTTTATGCAATTAAATCGATTTTAAAGATTATAAATACTTCAAAGTTATTTTACTACAATCCAAAATAACCTTACCATGCATCCTGCGATTTCCAGGAGGAGGATTCCAGCCACTGTATGTAATCACTTTTAAGCATTGGGGACTCTACAAAAAAAAAAAAAAAAAAAATAAACAATATAAAAAGATCAGGACCCAAAAAATTGATATTGTCAATTTGGTAATTACAGTTGAAATGGGTAGATCAGACTAAGTTCAAGGATAACAGTTTTTTTTTTTTTCATACTTCCTGCTAGTGGAATTCTTTCAGCCTTTTGCTTTCCAGTTTCTTTTTGACAGTTTATTAACCCTTTGCAAGTTATTTAAAGCCAAGAAATATTTTGTAGATTGTAAGATTTGGGGGCATGAGCGTGAGAAAG
>CAHIKZ030002752.1:147500-270000 GCA_903632075.3 Acanthosepion pharaonis | reverse complement strand
GAGACCCAAATTAACCATTTATAATATATCCCTACAAAAGGTGTGTGTTTGTATGTATATATTAAATATTTCAAATATACAAAATTCTTAAAATATTAATTGTAAATACTTACCATAACTTTCATTGTTATTCCAAACTGCATTGAGGCAAGACAAAGAACTACATTCAATTCCAGTATAAGCGTCAATTTGGTCCACAGACTTTAAAAGATCTCTTACATGACGTACATGAATACGTGCTTCTCTCACAGTGTATGGTTCTGGAATAAGAGGGTGGTGAGAAAGATTAAATAATTAAAAAAATTCTTGGTTTTGGATATACAGAAAAGAAGCATTTGTTAAAATAGTGATGCAATTTAAAGAGCTGTAGAATAGGAACCAATAATCACACAAATAATTTTATCTTTCTAAAGGGAAAAGATAAAATTTTGTTTACATACTAACTTTATCAAAATAACCTCAGATATAAGCAAGATCTCACCAGTATAAACTTTAAGAAAATTTCAACATTTTGGCAGTGTAAACTAAGCAACTTTGAGATAATATGGAATGAGAAAATTCTTCCCCCTTCATAGAAAGCTTTTTTTTTTTTCCAAGACAATTCTCTTATCTCTTATGAACTTAATGAAAGAATCATTCAAATATCCAAAATGTCTATCTGGAATGTATCCAGTCATTTTTAAATATCTGAAAAACCAGTGCTGATAAAACTTAACCAACCAGAAAAGACTATTTCACATGGACAAAAACCTACATGGAGTTACTCAACTGACAGTCATACTAACAAGTGAATTTATATAACCATCAGATTTGCAATAACCAAGCAAATAGATTTTATATTTAGAAGTAGAAGTTTTTGGTAAATCATCACATCACCCAAGTCTGTCAGCTCTCCATACAATCTAGATTTAGCAAATTCTGACTTTCCCCAGAGGTTATCCCAAAAGAGGACTTATGTCAACATAAACTTATGTGATCTGAGAGGATATTTTAAGGGGGCTCAGGTACCATCACTCTAGCTAGGCTATTTTATATTAATATTAAATATTTGGATATTTTTAACAGGCCACATAATCTATCTGAAAATGAGGTCTGCAATGAAATAAATATCCCTTAGGACAGGTGTTGGCAACCTTTTGCTATGTACCAACTCAGGGTTTTAAGTGTGCCAAGAGCATAGGTATTTTTATACAAGTCAAGGTCAATATACCTGTTCTACAATATATTTTATATAGCAATATATAGTATATATACTTTAGTATATTTTAAGATTGAAACAGCTAAATATCTTCTTTGCGTTTAGTAGTTATTAGTTCAGAATTTGTGATGTCATTTACAGCTGCATGCGATTGGAAATTGCTTGCCATGCCATGCGTGCTGTAGGTTGCCAACCCTTGCCTTAGGATGCAGAAATAAATTCTTTATCTTCCCAACAACATATACAAATATTTTCTTTTAGTTTTTATCATTATGTTAGTGTTGCACATTCATGTAATCAACTGAAATTCTGTTCCTGAGGAATAGCAACAACAAGACTCCACAACTTGAGAAGTTTTCAGAGAATCCTTGCAGAGTAAATGATGGCAGTTTTGTAGAAGTCTACAATCTTGGTCGCAATTTCAGTTCTCCTTAGCCTCTTCAGTTGCCTAATTGGTGTTCCTAATTCATATTCCTTAGTCTTCTTGCCTAATTGGTGTTCTCAATTGCACCAATTACTAACAGATATTAGTTCTACATTCATATTCCTTAGCCTCTTCACCAATTACTAACAGATTGTTCTACATTCATATTCCTTAGCCTCTTGCCTAATTGGTGTTCTCAATTGCACCAATTACTAACAGATATTAGTTCTACATTCATATTCCTTAGCCTCTTCAGTTGCCTAATTGGTGTTCTCAGTGCACCAATTACTAACAGATATTAGTTCTACATTCATATTCCTTAGCCTCTTCAGTTGCCTAATTGGTGTTGCACCAATTACTAACAGATATTAGTTCTACATTCATATTCCTTAGCATCTTCAGTTGCCTAATTGGTGTTCTCAGTGCACCAATTACTAACAGATATTAGTTCTACATTCATATTCCTTAGCCTCTTCAGTTGCCTAATTGGTGTTCTCAGTGCACCAATTACTAACAGATATTAGTTCTACATTCATATTCCTTAGCATCTTCAGTTGCCTAATTGGTGTTCTCAATTACACCAATTACTAACAGATATTAGTTCTACATTCATATTCCTTAGCATCTTCAGTTGCCTAATTGGTGTTCTCAGTGCACCAATTACTAACAGATATTAGTTCTACATTCATATTCCTTAGCCTCTTCAGTTGCCTAATTGGTGTTCTCAGTTACTAACAGATATTAGTTCTACATTCATATTCCTTAGCATCTTTCAGTCCTTAGCATCTTCAGTTGCCTAATTGGTGTTCTCAGTGCACCAATTACTAACAGATATTAGTTCTACATTCATATTCCTTAGCCTCTTCAGTTGCCTAATTGGTGTTCTCAGTGCACCAATTACTAACAATATTAGTTCTACATTCATATTCCTTAGCATCTTCAGTTGCCTAATTGGTGTTCTCAGTGCACCAATTACTAACAGATATTAGTTCTACATTCATATTCCTTAGCATCTTCAGTTGCCTAATTGGTGTTCTCAGATATTAGTTCTACATTCATATTCCTTAGCCTCTTCAGTTGCCTAATTGGTTCAGCACCAATTGCACATTCATTCAGTTAATTCTACATTCATATTCCTTAGCATCTTCAGTTGCCTAATTGGTGTTCTCAGTGCACCAATTACTAACAGATATTAGTTCTACATTCATATTCCTTAGCATCTTCAGTTGCCTAATTGGTGTTCTCAGTGCACCAATTACTAACAGATATTAGTTCTACATTCATATTCCTTAGCCTCTTCAGTTGCCAGTAATTACTAACAGATGTTCTCATTCATATTCCTTAGCCTCTTCAGTTTGCAATTGGTGTTCTCAATGCACCAATTACTAACAGATATTAGTTCTACATTCATTTCCTTAGCCTCTTCAGTTGCCTAATTGGTGTTCTCAGTGCACCAATTACTAACAGATATTAGTTCTACATTCATATTCCTTAGCATCTTCAGTTGCCTAATTGGTGTTCTCAGTGCACCAATTACTAACAGATATTAGTTCTACATTCATATTCCTTAGCATCTTCAGTTGCCTAATTGGTGTTCTCAGTGCACCAATTACTAACAGATATTAGTTCTACATTCATATTCCTTAGCCTCTTCAGTTGCCTAATTGGTGTTCTCAGTGCACCAATTACTAACAGATATTAGTTCTACATTCATATTCCTTATTAGTTCTACATTCATTTCAGTTTGCCTAATTGGTGTTCTCAGTGCACCAATTACTAACAGATATTAGTTCTACATTCTCATATTCCTTAGCTACATTCTTTCAGTTGCCTAATTGGTGTTCTCAGTGCACCAATTACTAACAGATATTAGTTCTATTCATATTCCTTAGCCTCTTCAGTTGCCTAATTGGTGTTCTCATATTACTAACAGATATTAGTTCTTCATATTCTTTCCTTTGGTGTTGCTTCAACAGATTTAGTTCTAATTGGTGTTCCTTAGCTCAGTGCCTAATTGGTGTTCTCAATTCTCAACGATATTAGTTCTACATTCATATTCCTTAGCCTCTTCAGTTGCCTAATTGGTGTTCTCAATGCACCAATTACTAACAGATTTAGTTCTACATTCATATTCCTTAGCATCTTCAGTTGCCTAATTGGTGTTCTCAGTGCACCAATTACTAACAGATAACAGATAGTTCTACATTCATATTCCTTAGCCTCTTCAGTTGCCTAATTGGTGTTCTCAGTGCACCAATTACTAACAGATTAGTTCCATTCATATTAGTTCTACATTCATATTCCTTAGCCTCTTTCAGTTGCCTAATTGGTGTTCTCAGTGCACCAATTACTAACAGATAATAGTTCTTTCATATTCCTTAGCCTCTTCAGTTGCCTAATTGGTGTTCTCAGTTTTACTAACAGATTGTTCATATTCCTTAGCATCTTCAGCTGCTCATTGTGTTCTCAATTACTTACTAACAGATATTAGTTCTACATTCATATTCCTTAGCATCTTCAGTTGCCTAATTGGTGTTCTCAGTGCACCAATTACTAACAGATATTAGTTCTACATTCATATTCCTTAGCATCTTCAGTTGCCTAATTGGTGTTCTCAGTGCACCAATTACTAACAGATATTAGTTCTACATTCATATTCCTTAGCCTCTTCAGTTGCCTAATTGGTGTTCTCAGATTACTAACAGATATTAGTTCTACATTCATATTCCTTAGCATCTTCAGTTGCCTAATTGGTGTTCTCAGTGCACCAATTACTAACAGATATTAGTTCTACATTCATATTCCTTAGCCTCTTCAGTTGCCTAATTGGTGTTCTCAGTTGCACCAATTACTAACAGATATTAGTTCTACATTCATATTCCTTAGCATCTTCAGTTGCCTAATTGGTGTTCTCAGTGCACCAATTAACTAACATTCATATTCCTAGTTCTACATTCATATTCCTTAGCATTCATATTCCTCTTTCAGTTGCCTAATTGGTGTTCTCAGTGCACCAATTACTAACAGGTAGTTCTACATTCATATTCCTTAGCCTCTTCAGTTGCCTAATTGGTGTTCTCAGTGCACTAACAATTTACTACATTCAGATATTAGTTCTACATTCATATTCCTTAGCCTCTTCAGTTGCCTTTGGTTTCTCAGCCCAATTACTAACAGATATTAGTTCTACATTCATATTCCTTAGCCTCTTCAGTTGCTGAATTGTTCTCAGTGTTTCCTTAGCCTCTTCAGTTGCCTAATTGGTGTTCTCCAGTGCACCAATTACTAACAGATATTAGTTCTACATTCATATTCCTTAGCCTCTTCAGTTGCCCTAATTGGTGTTCTCAGTGCACCAATTACTAACAGATATTAGTTCTACATTCATATTCCTTAGCCTCTTCAGTTCTCAGTGCAATTGGTTCTACATTCATTCAACCAATTACTAAACAGATATTAGTTCTACATTCATATTCCTTAGCCTCTTCAGTTGCCTAATTGGTGTTCTCAGTGCACCAATTACTAACAGATATTAGTTCTAATTCATATTCCTTAGCATCTTCAGATATTAGTTCTACATTCATATTCCTTAGCATCTTCAGTTGCCTAATTGGTGTTCTCAGTGCACCAATTACTAACAGATATTAGTTCTACATTCATATTCCTTAGCCTCTTCAGTTGCCTAATTGGTGTTCTCAGTGCACCAATTACTAACAGATATTAGTTCTACATTCATATTCCTTAGCATCTTCAGTTGCCTAATTGGTGTTCTCAGTGCACCAATTACTAACAGATATTAGTTCTACATTCATATTCCTTAGCATCTTCAGTTGCCTAATTGGTGTTCTCAGTTGCCTAATTGGTGTTCTCGCACCAATTACTAACAGATATTAGTTCTACATTCATATTCCTTAGCATCTTCAGTTGCCTAATTATGTTCTCACATTCATATTCCATTCAGCCTTATCTTCAGTTGCCTAATTGGTGTTCTCAGTGCACAATTACTAACAGATATTAGTTCTACATTCATATTCCTTAGATATTAGTTCTACATTCTTCAGCCTTTCAGTTGCCTAATTGGTGTTCTCAGTGCACCAATTACTAACAGATATTAGTTCTACATTCATATTCCTTAGCCTCTTCAGTTGCCCTAATTGGTGTTCTCAGTGCACCAATTACTAACAGATATTAGTTCTACATTCATATTCCTTAGCATCTTCAGTTGCCTAATTGGTGTTCTCAGTGCACCAATTACTAACAGATATTAGTTCTACATTCATATTCCTTAGCATCTTCAGTTGCCTAATTGGTGTTCTCAGTGCACCAATTACTAACAGATATTAGTTCTACATTCATATTCCTTAGCCTCTTCAGTTGCCTAATTGGTGTTCTCAGTGCACAAATTACTAACAGATATTAGTTCTACATTCATATTCCTTAGCCTCTTCAGTTGCCTAATTGGTGTTCTCTCAGTGCACAATTACTAACAGATATTAGTTCTACATTCATATTCCTTAGCCTCTTCAGTTGCCTAATTGGTGTTCTCAGTGCACCAATTACTAACAGATATTAGTTCTACATTCATATTCCTTAGCATCTTCAGTTGCCTAATTGGTGTTCTCAGTGCACCAATTACTAACAGATATTAGTTCTACATTCATATTCCTTAGCATCTTCAGTTGCCTAATTGGTGTTCTCAGTGCAGTTGCCTAATGGTAATTACTAACAGATATTAGTTCTACATTCATATTCCTTAGCCTCTTCAGTTGCCTAATTGGTGTTCTCAGTGCACCAATTACTAACAGATATTAGTTCTACATTCATATTCCTTAGCCTCTTCAGTTGCCTAATTGGTGTTCTCAGTGCACCAATTACTAACAGATATTAGTTCTACATTCATATTCCTTAGCCTCTTCAGTTGCCTAATTGGTGTTCTCAGTGCACCAATTACTAACAGATATTAGTTCTACATTCATATTCCTTAGCCTCTTCAGTTGCCTAATTGGTGTTCTCAGTGCACCAATTACTAACAGATATTAGTTCTACATTCATATTCCTTAGCCTCTTCAGTTGCCTAATTGGTGTTCTCAGTGCACCAATTACTAACAGATATTAGTTCTACATTCATATTCCTTAGCATCTTCAGTTGCCTAATTGGTGTTCTCAGTGCACCAATTACTAACAGATATTAGTTCTACATTCATATTCCTTAGCATCTTCAGTTGCCCAATGGTGTTCTCAGTGCACCAATTACTAACAGATATTAGTTCTACATTCATATTCCTTAGCCTCTTCAGTTGCCTAATTGGTGTTCTCAGTGCACCAATTACTAACAGATATTAGTTCTACATTCATATTCCTTAGCCTCTTCAGTTGCCTAATTGGTGTTCTCAGTGCACCAATTACTAACAGATATTAGTTCTACATTCATATTCCTTAGCCTCTTCAGTTGCCTAATTGGTGTTCTCAGTGCACCAATTACTAACAGATATTAGTTCTACATTCATATTCCTTAGCATCTTCAGTTGCCTAATTGGTGTTCTCAGTGCACCAATTACTAACAGATATTAGTTCTACATTCATATTCCTTAGCCTCTTCAGTTGCCTAATTGGTGTTCTCAGTGCAATTACTAACAGAATTTCTACATTCATATTCCTTAGCCTCTTCAGTTGCCTAATTGGTGTTCTCACAATTACTAACAGATATTAGTTCTACATTCATATTCCTTAGCTCTTCAGTTGCCTAATTGGTGTTCTCAGTGCACCAATTACTAACAGATATTAGTTCTACATTCATATTCCTTAGCATCTTCAGTTGCCTAATTGGTGTTCTCAGTGCACCAATTACTAACAGATATTAGTTCACATTCATATTCCTTAGCCTCTTCAGTTGCCTAATTGGTGTTCTCAGTGCACCAATTACTAACAGATATTATTTCCCTTAGCATCTTCAGTTGCCTAATTGGTGTTCTCAGTGCAAATTACTAACAGATATTAGTTCTACATTCATATTCCTTAGCATCTTCAGTTGCCTAATTGGTGTTCTCAGTGCACCAATTACTAACAGATATTAGTTCTACATTCATATTCCTTAGCATCTTCAGTTGCCTAATTGGTGTTCTCAGTGCACAATTACTAACAGATATTAGTTCTACATTCATATTCCTTAGCCTCTTCAGTTGCCTAATTGGTGTTCTCAGTTGCACCAATTATTAGTTTAGTTCTACATTCATATTCCTTAGCCTCTTCAATTGTTGCCTAATTGGTGTTCTCAGTCTTCAACAGATATTAGTTCCATTCATATTCCTTAGCCTCTTCAGTTGCCTGGTGGTGTTCTCATTGCACCAATTACTAACAGATATTAGTTCTACATTCATATTACTTATTCCTTAGCATCTTCAGTTGCCTAATTGGTGTTCTCAGTGCACCAATTACTAACAGATATTAGTTCTACATTCATATTCCTTAGCATCTTCAGTTGCCTAATTGGTGTTCTCAGTGCACCAATTACTAACAGATATTAGTTCTACATTCATATTCCTTAGCATCTTCAGTTGCCTAATTGGTGTTCTCAGTGCACCAATTACTAACAGATATTAGTTCTACATTCATATTCCTTAGCTCTTCAGTTGCCTCTTCTCAGTGCACCAATTACTAACAGATATTAGTTCTACATTCATATTCCTGGTCTTCAGTTGCTCAGTGTTCTCAGTGCACCAATTACTAACAGATATTAGTTCTACATTCATATTCCTTAGCCTCTTCAGTTGCCTAATTGGTGTTCTCAGTGGTAATTACTAACAGATATTAATTCAGTTCTACATTCATATTCCTTAGCCTTCATTTGCCTTCAGTTGCCTAATTGGTGTTCTCAGTGCGCAATTACTAACAGATATTAGTTCTACATTCATATTCCTTAGCCTCTTCAGTTGCCTAATTGGTGTTCTCAGTGCACCAATTACTAACAGATATTAGTTCTACATTCATATTCCTTAGCCTCTTCAGTTGCCTAATTGGTGTTCCAATGCACCAATTACTAACAGATATTAGTTCTCATTCATATTCCTTAGCTTCAGTTGCCAATTGGTGTTCTCCACACCAATTACTAACAGATATTAGTTCTACATTCATATTCCTTAGCCTCTTCAGTTGCCTAATTGGTGTTCTCAGTGCACCAATTACTAACAGATATTAGTTCTACATTCATATTCCTTAGCATCTTCAGTTGCCTAATTGGTGTTCTCAATTGCACCAATTACTAACAGATATTAGTTCTACATTCATATTCCTTAGCCTCTTCAGTTGCCTAATTGGTGTTCTCAGTGCACCAATACTAACAGATATTAGTTCTACATTCATATTCCTTAGCATCTTCAGTTGCCTAATTGGTGTTCTCCAATTTTAATTACTAACAGATATTAGTTCTACATTCATATTCCTTAGCCTGTTTGACCTAATTGGTGTTCTCAATTACTAACAGATATTAGTTCTTTCATATTCCTTAGCCTCTTCATTTGGTGTTCTCATATTCTATTAGTTCTACATTCATATTCCTTAGTTGCCCAGATATAAATTGGTGTTCTCAGTGCAATTCAATTACCAACAGATATTAGTTCTACATTCATATTCCTTAGCATCTTCAGTTGCCTAATTGGTGTTCTCAGTGCACCAATTACTAACAGATATTAGTTCTACATTCATATTCCTTAGCATCTTCAGTTGCCTAATTGGTGTTTCTCAGTGCACCAATTACTAACAGATATTAGTTCTTTCATATTCCTTACATTCATATTCTCAGTACCAATTACTCTCACATTCTTTCTAGTGCACCAATTACCAACAGTTGCCTACATTCATATTCTCAAAATTCAGTTGCCTAATTACTTCTTAGAATATTTACTTCAGATATTAGTTCTGTTCATATTCCTTAGCCTCTTCAGTTGCCTAATTGGTGTTCTCAGTGCACCAATTACTAACAGATATTAGTTCTACATTCATATTCCTTAGCCTCTTCAGTTGCCTAATTGGTGTTCTCAGTGCACCAATTACTAACAGATATTAGTTCTACATTCATATTCCTTAGCATCTTCAGTTGCCTAATTGGTTGTTCTCAATTTCCTTAGCACTTCATTACTAACAGATATTAGTTCTACATTCATATTCCTTAGCCTCTTCAGTTGCCCTGGTGGTGTTCTCAGTGCACCAATTACTAACAGATATTAGTTCTACATTCATATTCCTTTAGCCTCTTCAGTTGCCTAATTGGTGTTCTCAGTGCACCAATTACTAACAGATATTAGTTCTACATTCATATTCCTTAGCCTCTTCAGTTGCCTAATTGGTGTTCTCAGTGCACCAATTACTAACAATATTAGTTCTACATTCATATTCCTTAGCCTCTTCAGTTGCCTAATTGGTGTTCTCAGTGCACAATTCTCAGACATTCATATTAGTTCTAATTGGTTCATATTCCTTAGCTCTTCAGTTGCCTAATTGGTGTTCTCAGTGCACCAATTACTAACAGATATTAGTTCTACATTCATATTCCTTAGCATCTTCAGTTGCCTAATTGGTGTTCTCAGTGCACCAATTACTAACAGATATTAGTTCTACATTCATATTCCTTAGCCTCTTCAGTTGCCTAATTGGTGTTCTCAGTGCACCAATTACTAACAGATATTAGTTCTACATTCATTTCTTAGCCTCTTCAGTTCCATTGCCTAATTGGTGGTGTTCTCAGTACTTACTAACAGTTGTTCTACATTCATATTCCTTTGGTGTTCAAGCCAATTACTTCAGTTGCTAGCATCTTCAGTTGCCTAGTTGCAGTACCAATTACTAACAGATATTAGTTCTACATTCATATTCCTTAGCTTCTTCAGTTGCCTAATTGGTGTTCTCAATTAATTACTAACAGATATTAGTTCTACATTCATATTCCTTAGCCTCTTCAGTTGCCTAATTGGTGTTCTCAGTGCACCAATTACTAACAGATATTAGTTCTACATTCATATTCCTTAGCCTCTTCAGTTGCCTAATTGGTGTTCTCAGTGCACCAATTACTAACAGATATTAGTTCTACATTCATATTCCTTAGCCTCTTCAGTTGCCTAATTGGTGTTCTCAGTGCACCAATTACTAACAGATATTAGTTCTACATTCATATTCCTTAGCATCTTCAGTTGCCTAATTGGTGTTCTCAGTGCACCAATTACTAACAGATATTAGTTCTACATTCATATTCCTTAGCCTCTTCAGTTGCCTAATTGGTGTTCTCAATTGCCAATTACTAACAGATATTAGTTCTACATTCATATTCCTTAGCATCTTCAGTTGCCTAATTGGTGTTCTCAGTGCACCAATTACTAACAGATATTAGTTCTACATTCATATTCCTTAGCATCTTCAGTTGCCTAATTGGTGTTCTCAGTGCACCAATTACTAACAGATATTAGTTCTACATTCATATTCCTTAGCCTCTTCAGTTGCCTAATTGGTGTTCTCAGTGCACCAATTACTAACAGATATTAGTTCTACATTCATATTCCTTAGCATCTTCAGTTGCCTAATTGGTGTTCTCAGTGTTCTACATTCATATTCAATTACTAAATAGATATTAGTTCTACATTCATATTCCTTAGCCTCTTCAGTTGCCTAATTGGTGTTCTCAGTGCAAATTACTAACAGATATTAGTTCTACATTCATATTCCTTAGCATATTCAGTTGCCTAATTGGACTTCAGTTGCCTCTTCAGTTGCCTAATTGGTGTTCTCAGTGCACCAATTACTAACAGATATTAGTTCTACATTCATATTCCTTAGCATCTTCAGTTTGCCTAATTGGTGTTCTCAGTGCACCAATTACTAACAGATATTAGTTCTACATTCATATTCCTTAGCATCTTCAGTTGCCTAATTGGTGTTCTCAGTGCACCAATTACTAACAGATATTAGTTCTACATTCATATTCCTTAGCATCTTCAGTTGCCTAATTGGTGTTCTCAATTGTGCACCAATTACTAACAGATATTAGTTCTACATTCATATTCCTTAGCCTCTTCAGTTGCCTAATTGGTGTTCTCAGTGCACCAATTACTAACAGATATTAGTTCTACATTCATATTCCTTAGCCTCTTCAGTTGCCTAATTGGTGTTCTCAGTTGCACCAATTACTAACAGATATTAGTTCTACATTCATATTCCTTAGCCTCTTCAGTTGCCTAATTGGTGTTCTCAATTGCACCAATTACTAACAGATATTAGTTCTACATTCATATTCCTTAGCCTCTTCAGTTGCCTAATTGGTGTTCTCAGTGCACCAATTACTAACAGATATTAGTTCTACATTCATATTCCTTAGCCTCTTCAGTTGCCCAATTGGTGTTCTCAGTGCGCAAATTACTAACGAATATTAGTTCTACATTCATATTCCTTAGCATCTTCAGTTGCCTAATTGGTGTTCTCAGTGCACCAATTACTAACAGATACTAGTTCTACATTCATATTCCTTAGCCTCTTCAGTTGCCGAGTCCGATTCTGGTATTTTTCAATCTTTTCAAGATTAATACAGAATATCTGTTTGGCTGGAATGTTCTTAGTTTATAGATAAATTTAATGTTCTACAAACCTCAAGAACTGAACTTTCCAATCGGGTATCACCATTTAATCCACTTGGGAAAGGATTAACAGTTTTTACAGAAGGAAGAGGATTTAAATTATTGTCAAAGGATTAGGAATTATAACAATTTATGTTTCACTGTTCATAGATTTTTATATACTGAAAAATAATTGTAAATATTGAGTTTGAGACAATAAGTAGCATAGGCTTTACGAAAGATAAATTACATAAATTATAACATGCTGGTAATATCATTTATATCCTAAAGTTTTTGAAGTATATAAATTTTTTTTTTTTTTTTTTTAAATCTACAAAAGTTGACCAAATTTCAAACCCCTCATGCATGCATTCAAAATCCTCTTCTAATGATTCAGAAACATCTCCAATCTTGATTATGAGCCTTTTTTTTCTTTTTTAAATCAACAGCATCTAACTCATTAAATAAAATTGTATACACCAATTATTATAATTCTATAAATCATAAGATAATTAGACTTATTAAAAAAATCATATTTAACTATTTACAATATTTACATTGTTGTTCTCATCTTTATTGTCAGTCACATTTTGGCCATTGTATGCTCTGGCCTTCTTCAGGTGATATATGTTGGAATTTCAAACCAAACTCCTTATTTCGTTCACTCAGGTAGAATGTTCTTGTTCCACATGCCATGCCTTTTCTGGATCTCAGTTAACTCCCCATTAGTAGCTCAACTCTCCAAATTTTTGTTCACCTCTGCTATGGCCAGGTATTGAACTCATTCTTTGGGTAAAGTCACTAGATTATTTCAACCATTGCTTTTATCCACTGTCCAAACAGTGTAAATAGTTACACTACCTCCTCTTGGAAGTATTGACAGATATTTATTCAAATCATTTTGCAAGAGGGTATCAAATATCCTCTTGCTAGGTATCAAATATCTAGCACTCACCTTCAACAACTTTAATTACAGTATTATCTTTCAAACTTTCAATAGTTTTTAATTCTGCAAAATTGTCTAATGTTGTTCCATCCACTTGCAAAGAAAAACAAGTTCTGTGACAAGTATCTTCACGGTCCATTAAAACTTGATGAATCTCCTGTACAAGCTCCATGCAGCTGACCTGAAAAGTTAAAAAAGTTTTAAGTGTAAACTGGGATCTAATTTGTATTCAAACTAAAAGAAAATATTAGTCTTTCAATGAAACCAATGTAATACTATACAAAAATTTCAAATACCTTATGTATGCCATTAGTACCCAACAAAAAATTATTATTTGACATTTACTAAGCTTAATGTTGTACAAAATTAAACAGAGATAAGGAAAGTGAATTGCATCAGTTGTTCAAGTGAAAAGGGGCTTGTATTAAAAACAAGTATTCAAAATCTGCTTTTATTTAAACCTGGATACTGATTCTAATAAGGATAAGAAATACACAACTAAAGTGTGTTTCAATAATTTGGACCAATTTTAAATTGAATCAATTTTAAGCATCTAATGATTTTTTTTTTTTTTTCAGATTTAACAACTTAAGTCTTTGGCAATTTCAACCATGGAAAGATTAACAATCAAACAACATGTTAAAGTTATTGAAGCCCATTACAAAAATGAATGTTCAAACAGTATTTGAATGAGAAATTCACAGATTGCATCATCTCTCAAAACAGTGAAGTTAATTGGCCACCATGATCACATGACTTGACACCTTCAGATTTCATTTAGGGTCATCTCAAAAGTAAGGTCTATGCCAACAATTCAATAGTTGAAGGATGAAATAATTAGGCATATTAGTAAGATCAAGGAGCAACTATGTAGAGATGTCATCAAAAATTATGACCATCAAGTGGAAGTGTGCCACTGAAGCTTTTTTTTTTTTTTTTTAACACATAATTGCCATGACTTAAATAATATGATCCAATAGAGAAATAAATTTTCACCAATAACACCGATTTATTTATTGCTGACTTTGATCCATCTCAATGAAACACCCTTTATTAGAGCTACAAGGCAGGCACATCACATTTAATAAACTACTAAATTTGAACTGTTTATAAATTCTTAAACAAGTTCAGACACTATTCTACAAATATTTCAAAGAGAAGTTTGATTGTTTTTTTTTCATATTTTTAAAAAGCAGAAGTGACTTATTTACAGACACCTTCACTGAAATTCAGATTTTATTATATATAAAAAGTTTGTTCAATTTTCTATTGTATTTATTTTCAATTTTTGAATCTGGTATTGAGTATTATACTTGGAATTGTGGATAACCTGTTGAAAGCTCAGTGTTTTGTTCAATTACTTTCAGGCATCTCAGTCATTTTCAAGAAGCAATCTGGTAAGCAGAACTCCATTAACTACATCCTGGTATTCTTTGGAAAGCTGGAAGTACTAGTTTTTCAGATCTTTGTTGCAGGATAGTTAATCAAAACTTGTTTGTAGAGATTTCTCTCTCAAAAAGGTACACCCAAAAAAAAAAATAAATAAATAAAAAAATCATTGAATATAAGTAGTCAATTGCTGATATTTCCTGATGAGTGGATAGAGTGATTCCGTCTATGAAATTCTGAAGTTGGGATGCTGAAGGTAAAATCACTCAGCTAAGTGACAAATACATACATCACTTAGCTGATATTATATTAAGCACCTCAACTCTTGAGTTTCATAAACAAACATTTTGAAAAATCATTCAGTCCATTCATCAGGAGGGATCAGTTGCTGATTATCACATTTGTGTTTTTTTATATTAAGTTAAAAGGGATTTACACACTTTTTTATTATTGGTGTTAATTTTTTTTTGCTTTTCTTCATTGCATGTGTGTACACACACGATACTATACATTACATGCGTGTGATGAATAAAAATAACATACATGTATGTTACAAGATACATATGAATATGCAGGTAGCATAATGAGCCAAATTCACATTCTGTCCGAGCTCAGAACATTAACACAAGCATGAAAGGTATCCATCTCTTCCAGCGAGGAGCTAAAAAGCAAGGCAAACAGTTCTCTTGGCAACCCATCTAAGAGAAGGAAAACTTAATTAAAACCTAAGGTGGGCTGTTTAGGAGACAAATGTTGCTGTGTGTCATGCTCAATTATTAATTCTTTAAAACAGCGAGACTGGCTCAAAAAAAAAAAAAAAAAAAAAAAAAAAAAAAAAATTTCAGTCCAAAGATAAAAATCAAAATATTTTCTGCAATATTTTTTTTTTTTTTTTTACTCATTATTCACACCTGTTCAAGAGCTGAGCAAGTTTTCAAACATTTCGCAGATTAAGTTATATTCACCTTTTTTTTTTCTTTTTTAAACATTTCACCTCAAGCAAGGCAATAAAGCCACTAAGATGCAAGGGGTTACAGAGAGAAAGAATAGGAAAAAAATGAAACCGTAAGGAGATAGAATAACAGGAGTTAAGAAAAAAAAGATAACAATTGACATTACATTTAAATTTTAAAATTAGAGTTGACTGGAAAGCAAGAAGCCAGAGATTACCCCAAGTCAGAAGTGCAAGAGAAAAAAAAAAAAAAAAATGTTGCAAGTTTGTAACAGCAGTGAGCTTTACAATGGAGTCTTTTCAGCAGAAAGTCACTTTGGTCTTTTATGACATAAGTATATTTAGTACTATTATTAACAAGTACCATAACAATTGTAATTATAACACTAAAAATTGTTATTTGAACACCTAACAAATTAATGGTTAGTAAATGAGTATAATGTAAAGACTATAAACAGATTCAAAGATTTCACATAAGACAATAAAAAATGCAATATAACAAGACAACTTTCAAAAAAACATTTTTTTTTAAGCATTCTGGGACATAAAAGTCATTATAAACAGAATAAATGAAGATAAATGCCATTAAGTAAATCAAATTTTGTCAAGTTGAAATCACAGTATACGTATCTATAAAATAAGTTCATTAATAAAAGCCATACATAAAAGTAGATTCAAGTGGGGGAGGGGACCTAAATTAAGGACTACATTTAGAAAACGAGTGATAAAAAGGTCAGAATTTATTATGTTGTTCAGAAAATAGTGTCCAATTTTATAATCAAATTTTATTCTTGAATTAATGTTTAAATCAGTCAAAAATAAGAACCCTTATTATCACTGTTATCAGTTTAAAAAGGTTATTTATGCCTTTACAATAAAACTCTAAAGGATTAGATGTCAAAAAATATTTAAATGTAGTTTGATCTTTGCAAAAGAATGTCTTCTGGCTTAAAAAAAAATAAAATTGTCAAGACGCTTGAAAAAGTGGTAGTCAGTTGACAACAGATCAAAGGAATTGGTGAATGTGGCAAAGCCTCATATGCCAAAGTCAGTGAGCTTCTGTAGAGTCATGAAGCAGAAACGGTTCTGATCAATTAATCAGTGCTGGTTGCATTTTGCTTAACTGAATGTGCATTCCATCTAGTAAACTTTGGCTGTGATGCTCTGGTTAGATTCCAGAAAGCTCTCATGGATAATGCCAATGATAGTCTTCTGTTGGTGCAATTTTAGCTTTGGAAAATGTTTGGGTCCTATAATCCAAACATTTACAATTCTCATAAAAGATCCATTTATCATCATAATTCACTATTAAATCAAGATTTGATCATTTGAATTTTGCAAATACAGCACTGAACTCTTCAAAACTAACTTTCAGAGTTCATGTGGAATTCATTTCGTCTTGCCAATCTTCTTGAGATGGTAAGATATTGTTGAAATAATGACACCCATTATCCAATACATTTTGTCATGGGTTTTATTCAACTGTTTTCAGATGTTGATTGTTAACTACCACTTTGATCTCCAAGACTTGTATTTCCACTGAAGAACTTCAGAAACCAGAAACTGTCCAATCACAAGTGGATCCTTCACCCCATGCTCTGTTAATGTTGGAAGCAGTTTGAGAAACATTAGGACCAAGACTGAACTCATGAAAAAGTAAACATCTTTTTCATGTTCAAGATTAGAGGTATATGTTTTAAATTAAATTCTGAAAGTTTGATATAAAATTAACAAAGAGGACACTGATCATTAAGAATGAGTAATATATTTTATATAACTATTATAATATATTAGAACACAAAAAGGTTTATTCTAAAATTGAACATTTTCCAAACAAAATTCAGGAGATAGATATAAAATTAACAAAGGAAACTAACCACTAGGAATATAATATTTTTCTTAACTACTATAATCATATAAGAACACAAGATTTATTCTAAAAATCTGACATTTTCCCAACAATCTAATAATATTCTTAAAACAATCACATTATTCTTTACATAAGATAAAATTATAGTTTAATACAACAGTCAAATACACACACTACACACGTATAGCTTTGTACGAATTTAAACATTTTTTATTTGAGTAGGTGCTCCATTTATTAAACAGTATATTTATTCATTTTCAATTACTGGCCTGAATACTAAAAAAATATTTTTACAAAGAAAAATTAGCACCTTTCAGCAGGAATTAAAAATGCATCCCTCATGGAAGAGGGAACTATTGTTTAGCCATGCATGCCTTACTTCTTGGCCATAAAGAACAGATGGTCAGGCATGCAAGTTTCATGCAGGCTAATAAAAATCCATAAAAAAAAAAAAAAAAAAAAAAAAAAAATTATATTATATGAACTCTTTAGCTAATTTGAATTCATTAACTCCTATTCACTCAAAAAGTCAGTTTTTAGTTTTTAATACCTGAAAGAAAGGAAGTAATAGACCATACTAAATAGCAACTAAATTTGAAAAGGAATAAGAGTGATTTATTACAAGTTTTCCATGAATAAACTTGTAGCAATAGGATCTCTCACACATTCTTAGGAGATAAAAGGAAAAAGAATTTGTCTATTTAAGTCAATTTAATGACCAGGATTTTTCAGGAATCTTGTTTCCAGCTTACCTTAGAATTGGAAAATATAAATTTTTGTTAGTGATTTTAGATAATCATAAAAGTAGAGTCCTTTGAAAAACTTGACCACCCAAAAGCTGAATGGACGGTCTCCTTTTCTTGACCACAAGTAGATGCATAGGTTTAGTGGGACCCTAGCCAGTATCCAAATGAGGCAGGAAGTCAGTAGTCAGTGAGGAAAGAACCAGCAATGAATAAGTCAGTAGTCACAGAGACTGTCAGTTACTGAGTGTAAGGGCCCTTTTTCTGTGACCGGAAGTTAGTAAGATAGCAGAAGTTCACAAAGGAAGACATTGCCAATTAAGTGAGAAATTTTTATTGTTTATTACTTCCCAACCAGTATCTTGGAAAGCATTTGTCGTTATTCTTTGTTGAATTTGACCACAGCCTGCGAGACAAAACTGAACATAGCGAGCCAGGTGTATATGCATACAACTGATTTTGGATGTCAGCAGAGCTTTTGAAGTGACACACAGAAGACCATTGTCACAAACTAACAAAAAAGAATAAATTAGTTATATGTAAAAATAAATGTCTCAACATTATAATTATTAGAAGAAAATACTTACAGGCAAATCTATTGGATCCATTCCAGGAATAACGATCTTTACTGTAAATCCAGTATCTTGAATCAAGACAAATTCTTGGTCATCATTTTCTTTTTCTCCTTTAGTGTCCTTACCATTTTGATCAATACCATTTACGGCTTTGTGGTCATTAAAACCATTGACCTGCACATTCTTGGCATTTTCAGTAGACTGCGCATCATTCCATTTTACAACCACTTCACTGGCCATTTCTACCACTGAGAAAATAAAATTAAAAATAAAAATTTTTATTATATTAGCAAGTTAAGAAAACTACATACACTGACAAAAAAAAAAAAAAAAAAAAAAAAAACAAGATTGCAATACTAAGTGAATAGTTCCAATCAACTCAAGAAAAAACATACAAGCAGGGTCAGATTATAAACTTTTGGAGCACCCTAGGCTAATGAAATTATAGAGTACCCCTCAAACAAAGCTACCCTCACCTTTTTATTTTTTTTTTTTTTTTGACATTTATATAGTTTGATGTTAAATTATTGGTTTGGTTAGTTTTGTTTTACGGCATATCAACCTCAATGGGTCATTTAATACTAAAAAGATTTTTATTGCTGCTAATATTTTTTTTTCAAAAATCCATTTCTGGTAATAATCTTTCCTTCAAAAAATCCATTTCTAGTAATATTTTTTCCTTCAAAGATCTATTTCTGGTAATATTTTTTCAAAAATGTATAGCTGGTAATTTTTTTTTTTTTAAATTTATCAAAAGGTAATTTTTTTTTTTTTTCAAAAGTGTATTACTGGTATTCCCCCCACCCCCAAAGTTTCTTGTATTAAAACCTATTTTTACACTTTGATAGTGTTTTGACCCTAGTTTTTTTTTTTGGGGGGGGTAACTATTTGTCCATAGCTGGGACCCTAACATGTGCTACAATCCCAGGTGGAGGTGGACCTGGGAACACCAGCAATTAAGAGATAGTTCTTTGATGCTCCTCAAAACCTGATCAGAGGCCTTGCTGTTGGACATAGTTTATCATCTTACCCAGGATAGGTAAAAATATTGCTAATACTTTAAATAATAGCTATCTTTTGTTTGTCAATAAAAATATTCAATACCACTATTCTTTTTCTTTTCACTATCTGTTGCAAACCACATTTCAACAACTTTAGTAAAAAAAAAAAAAAAAAAAAAAAAAATATATATAACACAAAACAATGAAAGTAAACAAGTTTGTCACATTCATATCATTTCAGTTTATACAACTATTTAGAAGTTTCAATTAAAACCATTCCCTAATAAAGTCTTAAGAGCCCCTAAGCCGCAGCCTATACTTGACTAAAGGATAATATGACCCGATATACAAATAATATAGCCAGATAATAAATTATCAAATACACAGACCTCTTATTCTAGAACATTATCATAAAAAATATTCAAACTGTATAAATACCCTGTTTATCCTCTTTGGGTACTAAGACAAGTCTGTACTCTCCCATGCATATGATCATATAGATGTTTAATATCTTGCAATGTTTGATAATAGTACGGCAAGAATTGTTCGTAGAGAAGACAACTAAACAAATCAAGCATCATCCCATCATTTCCTGTAAATTTTCAATGGAGGATAGGTCTGGCATGTTTTAGAACATCTTTCAGTGCATGCTTAGTAGTATAGTCATCATATTGCAGGCCTTATCCTGCTGCAGGAATGGCAGGAGAACAGGTTAAACAATGTCCTGGATGTACATGGTACTGTTCAACTTAACTTTCTTTTACCATTTTTGGAAGTTTATTTATATGTCGCACCATAATGCCATAATATAAAATTGGTAGTAAATGTAAATTTTGGGTGTGGCCATAGGGGAAGCACCTGAACAGATTCTCTATATATCTTGGGTACATGCCAATGTCTGAGTCTCTGATCTTCCAGTTTATTTAGTTACATTGTCAGACCATTTTTTTTTCTCCCTCTTCTTCCTAATGGCAGTGGAAATAATGTTGGCTCTTATTACATGTCTATACCATTTCAACTTTCCCATCTTGACAGTGGATATGAAGTTTTTCAACGGGCCTGTTTCTCTTATAGTGTCTCACACTACATCTCTTGTTACACAGTCTTCATAGGAGATACTTAGTAACATGGTTCTGTAACATGTAATGCTCGGATTCTTCACTGTATTTCTGCTGTTAATGCCCAAGGTCTACAGAAAGATTGAGGAACCCAATGCAGGCAATAGTTTGATATTTGCTTTCAAGTAGATATCCTTGTCTTTTCAGATAGACCAACAACTGTTGCAAAATTGTACTGCCTTTGAAATTTATATATCTTTGGATCTTATCAGCATGGAAGAGAGGGTAGCCTATGTAATCACTATCATATATAATCACACACAAACAATTGGCAAGGCCTGCAGCTCAGAGAGGACACTGCTCTCACCGCCAAAGGACTGACTTAAGATAAAAACGTATAAAGATTGAGTTCAACACACAGTAGTAACAATTTGTTGCATGCTTAAACACAATATCCTTGATATTGGTCCATAGATATAGCAGTCAGTCAGCTATGTGCTGTTCGTGATACATGCTTAGGCAATCATGTATCTTTTGATACATGATTGATAAGGCACCCCCCCCCATACACACACACACTGTAGGTTGTAATTTCTTTCTGCAGTAGACCAGTTGCCATCCAAGGATATAGAACCCAGTCTGTCCTGCTATTTGGGATGGGAGAAGAGGATTCATACCTTTCCCAAAGGTATTAGCATGTAAGTGAATGTAATGGATTCAAATAGAATTCAAACTCAGCTATCCGATTCCTCAAGCTGAGCCACTCCACCATGAAAAGAAAGAGGGCTTTATGCTACATTCATTTCAGACATGAAAATTAAAAAAAAAAAAAAAAATTTTTCTGTTTATTGTTAAATAGAAATATTAAAATGACAACCTTTTCATCCAAAATTTGCCAACTGTTAATTACTATAAAACCCAGATTGTGTGTGTGTACATTTATATATTGGATCGGATTTCCTACATTTTTCAACCGATTTCAACAAAATTTCACAGGACTGCGTAAAATTACCTTGCGGTGGTTCTGACAGCGCCCAAAATTGGAAAAAAAATTGTTTTTGCACAAAATCAATTTGAAAACACGATTAAGTCACCAGAATGAAAGGCGGACAACTCATATCGAGTTATACTTATTATAAAACCCAGGTTGTTTGTGTGTGTTCCTTTATATGGGATCAGATTTCCTACATTTTTCAACCGATTTCAACAAAACATCACTTTTTTTTGGCAGGTAGTGTTTCTTATTGTCTTGCACACTTTTTTCTTTATTTTTACATTCAGAATGCTTTAAAAATTCCATTTACAAGACAATTGTCTATAATTCTATTCAATCGATAGACTCATAACGATTGAAAACAATGTTTTTGTTCAAGTTTTGGTTTGACCAATTCATAAAAAAAAAAAAAAAAAAAAAAAAAAAAAAAAACATGCGTGTCCGTCAACCTTAAACAATAATCTTTGTCAATTTTATTTTTCAGTCTTTATGAAGGTCGATACTTGATCTATCTCTTACTGTTACATCCCCCAGGCAACGCCAGGCTCTACTGCTAGTCTTTTATAAAAAGAAACTTTTTTTTTGTTATATATAAATAGAATTTTGAACTTATTCAAGCAAGAGATTCATTTATAAATTAATGCTCAAATTTATGAGAGGTGTAAAATTGTTTCACCAGGACAAATCTTGAAAGGTCAGTTTATTAAGCTGAGAACTGCTGACCAACTGCAAGAAAACAAAGTATGGTCATCAGCAAGAGAAAGCCCAAAATACGAGTTACATATTGGAGATGTAAACATCAAGCAGATGCAGAAGTTTAAATATTTAGAAAGTATTTTAACAGAGGAAAATGTGATACTGAGATTCAAACTTGCATTGGACTAGCAAAAGAAAGAGAGAGAGAGAGAGAGAGAGAGAGAAAAAAAAAAACAGAAACAAAGAGTACTGGATTGTTATGAGATATACATCCTCTTATATAGTAATGAATGCTGGGCAATATCCCCATGGACGAAAAAACTAAAAGCACTAGAAATGTGACTACAGGAGGATACTGAGAATTCCATGGACAGATCAATTAAGCACCAACAAAGTCTTAAAGATAAAAAAGTAGTGTAAATGGATGATGGAACAGAGGGCAGGGTTTAATAAAAAGGAGAAAACTGCTAAGAGTCACACAAGATAGGCTGCTATAGAGAGGAAGATTGGTATGTAGCATGGTGAGGGTTGAGATAGATTTGGGGTGGGGAACATAACCCCCCCCCCCACACCTAGCACCAGCACTGTTAAATCACAGCAAAGCCTGAGGACCAAGAAATAAGTTAATCAACCATTGGCATGTTTAAACTAAAGATTTACAATTTCATAAAAAAGGTAAAAAGAGTAGTTACTAATAAAAAAAAAAAAAAAAAAAAAAATAAGATGGATCAACAAAATATTACATTATCTATTATTTTGAATCATTTCATGCCAAACCAAGCAATAAAGCCACTACGATGCAAGGGGTTACCGAGTGTGAAGTAAAGCAAGAAAACAAAGTGGAAAGAACAATAAAAAATAAAGATTTAAAAAGACAAGGCAATTAATATTACATTTAAATTTTCAAAAGTTGTAACTGATAGGAAAGCAATAAGCCAGAAGAGATTAAACTGGTAATTAAGTCCAAGATTCTATTCCAGATCCTGTGATGAAAAGAAAAAAAAAAAAAAATCCATTTGAAAAATCGTGGCCATAAACATTTTCAATATTAGGCTAGGTAATGAGTTTAGAATAATTTCATGACATTTTAAAAAAAAAAAAAAAAAAAAAAAAAAATCTTATCTGAACTTAATGCAGAATTAGAGTAAGTTTGCAAGTCTTGACATGATGTTAAATGTCTGGGACTCAAGTGGTTTTTGTTAAGCAATCCAAAAAGAAAATAGGTTGGGGGGGGAGTGAAGCAATGTTAATTCAAAGTGGATGTCTATAAAATAACATTTATTCAGCAGTAATTTTTCTCCCACCCTGAACAACCCCAAAATGACGTCAGAATGATTGCTGGTGTGTTGCCAAATGCAGTGAAAAAGATTTGTGATCTTTTACTCCAATATGTAAACAAAAGACACATACTTCACATCATAAGAGAGCTTAAGTTTCTATGGTGCATAAAGAGGAAAAGGGGCTTAGAAAATTCAATACTCATAGGAGGACATAATGAAGACAAGGGAGATACAGGATTGCAGTGTATAACTTGCCTAACAAGCTTGTGTAAATGGTTGGTAGAACAGGGGTTAAAGAGAGATAGCAAAAAGACAATTTATAATAAGAGCTACAAAAGACAGGAAATTGTGAAGGACCATGATTGCCCACGTCCTGAATAGAAAAGACACATAAAAAAAAAAAAAAAAAAAAAAAATAAACAAGAATGATGAGAAAATAATATTAAAGCTGAACCCAACAATGGCCATTCAACAACTTTTTAATTGGTGATGTTACAAACAGCAATGTTCAGTGTAGTAGCAGTCGCAGCCTTTATTCCAGCTGTTTTTATCTGTCTACCTTAACCTTTTAAGTTATCTACACACAGCTGCTTTTCATTTGCCCCTCCCAAACAGACCATTCCAGTTAGAATAGTTTTCTTTTTTAGGGGGGAGGGGGTTAAATCAATGCTAGACCAAAGATACCAACATCTTTTTTTTTCTTACATAGTTGGATTCTTTGTTTCTTTTTACGATCAATTGGGTGAAAAACTTCCACAGATACTACTCTCCTATAATATTTTAATATTCCTTTCTATTATAAAGTATTATTTTTATCTGCTCAGACATTGTAGGTTTGACAAAAATACTAATTTCACCAATTCAAAGGTTATACTTTAAACTAAAACAAAAAGTTATAAAATAAGATTTTAAAAAATGATGTTGAATGTTAAAAAAGTGATACAAGGTCAAAGTTAAACCTGAAAATAAGTCACACCATTAATAATGTCATTTAATATTAAATTATTAAGTTCATTACATAAATGAATGAAAAAATAAGTGATCAACTTCATGTCACCATAAACAATACATGCAGTTGGAAATATTTAAAACAGACATTTTTTTGTATAACAATTTTATCTCAGAACTAATTTACAACTTAAACAAGTTTAATAAAAAATTTTTTTTTAAAATATGGCTCATGTAACATTTTTAAAACTTTATTCTATAAAGAAAACTGTAGAAAGGAACTGAGCAAAAGTAAGTTTTATAGACTAGAGTTAACTACAATGTTAAATGTGGTTGAACTGAAGAATACAATAAAAGCTAAAACTAAATTTCAAAATTTAATTGCAAGATTTTTTAATCATTTCACTTCAAGCAAGGCTTGAAAGCCACTAAGCTGCAAGGGATTACTGAATGTAGAAGAATATGAGAAGAAAAACATTAAGGATAGAGAACAATAAAAGTACAGGAATTAGAAGACTTGAAAAGCAAGCTGGAAGAGATTTTCAAAAGCAAGAAGTGCAAAAGAAGAAACTTGCTATATAACTTAAGGTTACACCTAGCAATTTCAAATGAAAAATAATAAAATGAAACCTAACTGCCAATCTAGTACTGTGCTTAAATTTGTAAAGTGAAAGCTCATCAGAACAATTACCATGAAAATATTTATAGAGAAGGTACTGAGAAGATACATTACAGCAGTGGAAAAATAACAAGTCGAGATGCCAGATCAAGACTGATAACATTGCAGATTTAAACAAAAAATTGAAAGACATTAGCAAATTTATTTAAATTTACTGAATTTAAGTACATCATCCCCTAAAAGACATTAAAAGCATACCTACAAAATAAAATTTAAAATCTTTATACCAACCATGTCAAAACTGGATAACTATGTTAGTGTAAATAAAGTTCATAAAAATATGATTTTGGAAAATTAAGTTTGACATGTAAAAGAATATTTAAATGCAGATAGAAAAGTAGCTTAAAACATTACATCTTTTTAATAACTAGTTTACAAGTTCATTTATTTTCAATTTACAGAACAATTTTTGTAATTTATCTCATCACATTGATCTGTTCCTAATAATAGAACATATCACCTTTTAATAAATCCAATTCTTTAACAACTTCGTAAGATATTTGGTAGCAGTGGATTACTCATTTCTGGTTAACTTGGTTTTACCAATACAACATTAAAATTTATATTAAAAAGCCAAGATGGCAAAAAAAAAATTATGAGTAATATAAACAAAAGTTAATATAAGACCAAATAATTCCAAAGATAATTGGAAGTTAGATTAATGTGGCTAATATTGAAATATAGTTAGAAAAGAAAGAAAAGAAAACTTTTTAAGCTAAAATAAAAAAAAAAAAAAATCTGATGTGTGCTCACATTTTGGGAGGGGGGGGGTCATGCCAAAAATTTTGCAGATCCCCATCTATACCAATACAGAATTTTTACTTTACAAACAAAACTTAGATACCAACTTATTAAAACCAATTTTTGTTTCTAATATTTGAAATACAAACAAGTTAAATTGTATAACTTAATTGTTAAAAATAAATTAGTGCTTTAAATTCAAAATAAATCTCCCCTTTTAGACAAAGGGACATTTTAAAGTTTTTTTTAATGTACATCCACTGCACTTTTATATATAAAAAAAAGTCCCAGTTGCAACTAGTATCAGGGTGTTTCACTAATCCTTTAGTATAATGGAAGGGGGCTCCCAGGAACCAGGATTTTATAATTAAAAATCAGAAAACTATCAGGATTAAAACATTTCTAAGAAAGCCTAATTTGATAGATTCAAGTGTCCAAACTATGTTGGATATATTAATGATTTCAGAATTATATAATCACATTTTGTCTGGCACCTAAAACCAAAAGTATTTTAACTGAATACAGCACAATGTGCTGATCATTAAAGACAATATCTCAAAGAAGAAATAAATGGTTGATGAAGAATAGAAGATATGATGCAGTAAGATTATGACCATCTTTTGCTACTGATGCTTAAAAAGTTTCTCTTATAATCTCAAAAAGTTATAAGTGAAAGAAAGGTTTGGAAAAATATCAAGTGTTAGCATTCATGTTTGATACACATATGTGCAATGAAAAGGAAAATAACCATGACATTTGACATGTACACACAAAGAGGAGGGAAAAAAAAAAAACATCAATCCAACACCAACAATAAGAGCACCCTAACTAGAACAAATTACATAAAACTTAGTATAACAAAAAAAAAAAAAAAAAAAAAAAATGGCAGTCAATTGCTGAAAGCTCCTGACGAATGGACTGAACAATTATGAAAAGGTTCATTTACAGATCTCTAAAACTAACATACTGAACATAATACTAATCAGCTAAGGGACAAATCAATCTATCTAGCTCTTTCTCGTATCTATCTAACTTGCTATTTATCTCATTCTCTTCATATCTCACATGCACACAAAAATTATAAGTAATATTAGCAGGAAACATTCAGTATTCATTGACCAACTGTCAGTGCTATTTATAGCTGAAATTTCTAAAAACTTTATTAAAACAATTTTTCAGGAAAATAGGTTTCTCAAATACAATAACTTATTGCTCTTTCCAGTACTGATTGGGGGCTTTCTTAACTTTATCTGATATGTGGAATGTCAATATCTTATGCCATCATTCTGTGTCACACATGCTATCCATTTTAGCTGTTGCTACTGTTGAAACTCCAAGTAATGTGGAGTCTTATTTTGTATTTTCTTTGCAGTTCTATAGTGCCAGTCCACAATGCTTCAAAGAAAGATGATCTTTACTAAGACCTACAGTTTCATTTGCTCAAAGTCACCATTAAGTATCAATCTAAGAAAGCAGCTGTATACAGTTGACAGTTTAAATACTTCTGAACAAGTTTGATGCTATGCATGACATCCACATGAATGTCTAAATCTGCCTAAATGTTAAAATATGCAAAGTTTAGAAAGAGACTCAATTATCTTTAAAAAAAAAAAAAAAAAAATTCATGACATGAAATGAACCTAGTTGCACATTACACTCAAGATAAATTTTAAGTTAATATGAAGTTTATGATGAAAAATAGATATTTGCCTAAATAGTGAATGATAATATAAAATTTTCCTTAAAAGGAAACATTTGCAATCCATTAACTGAGCAACCAGTACTACTTTTGGTTTAAATTTATAAACTTTTTTATTAAAAAAATAAACAAAAAAAAAAAAAAAAAAAAACAATTCTTCAGGAAAATAGATTTCTCAAGTTCAGTAGCTGTTATTGGCCTTTCCAGTATTGATGGGAATTTCCTTCCTAACCTTTTGTTTGAAGTAGTGTGGAACATCAACACCTCGATTATATCATTTTCTGAGTTGCATGTGATATCCATTTTAGTTGTTGCAAATCCTCAAGTGATGATATTCCTGCTATTTGGTACAGTTCTTTATGATTCTGTAGCACCAAGGCTCAAAGAAAGATGGTCTTCACTCAGTCAAAGCCACTTTTAATCATTGATCTAAGAAATCAGTTATATACAGCAGACTTAAACTGTCACCTGGTGCAGTATCATGAATGACATCCATATATAAAAGTAAAGAGGCATTCTCTAAAGATTTATATTTTATGGTCAGGTACACTCATGACTTTCTGTACTCAATAGAAAGTAAAACATACTTGCCACGAAATAAATATACCTGGTTAGAAAGTTCTCAGAGTTTTCAAAATAAATTAATGTTCTACAATCTGTGAGAGTTTTCTTTCCAACCAAATATGTTCTGTAACTGATGAAGGATCAGAACAAGAAAATTGTTTAAAAGAAAACATTTGATACCATATTTTACAGCTGTTTGAATCTAAAATTTTCTACTTATATTTTCTTAGGAGAAAGAAAGAAAAAAAAAAAAAAAAAAAAGATTTCATTTCCAACAATTGAGAACAAAATTCTGAATTGTTACAGTTGAGTAGCTAACACCTAAGTATCATTGTAATGTTATTTAAAGCCTGACCTCAATCTAAGGTCTAATATTTTGAAACCCAAGCAGTAAATTCTACAAACAGTGAAATGAGAGTTTATATATGTGACTAAATCAGTCATTATCAATGTGGACCAGAGAAATTTTTAAAATGGTCTAAAGTCGCCCAAAGGAAAATAGGTGAGCTTCAAAATTCTATTTTTTTTTCTCTATTGGCATGAAATTATAACAAGCTGCTTCACTTTATTTAAAAAAAATAAAATAAAAAAATAAAAAAAAAAAAGGTAAATAATTAAAAAATTATTTAAGTTAAAATTGATATTTTCTTATAATAAATTATATTCTCAAATTGATTTGAAACTTTTGTGTAGTGTTAGTTTTCATTTATTTGAGAACATATTAAGTTACAATATGATAGAATTAATTAACAAAAATGTTAATTTTTGAAAACATTACTTTACCTGTATCATTTCTGCACCATTAATTCTTATTTCCATATAAAATATTTTATTTATAGACAATGCCTGTTTTAGATTTTATCCTATATGGTTCAAATTCATTCCTTCAATCATTTTAGTCAGGAATTATATTTTCTACTACATTTTGCTTTTGTAAATAAAAAAAAATTTTATCATTTCACCCTAAGCATGGCAATAAAGACAAAGATGATTACTGAAAATTAGAGGGGAAAAAAAAAAAAAAAAAAAACACGCACACACAACCAATATTATTAAATTAAGAGGACATACTAAAAGAACAATTAAGACAGAAGATAACAATTGATAATGCATTTAAATTTTTGAATATCAAAGTTAACAAGGAAACAAGAAGCTGGAAGAGAGTTCCAGAAGTGTGAAAGATGAAAGAAGAAACTTAGCATAGAACTTATGGTTACATCTCGGCATTTCTACTGAAAAATGACAAGTCAATAGTTTGGTACTATGTCTAAATGTGTAAAGTCTAGATACCAAAGAGGAAAGTTCACCAGAACAACTACCATAAAAATATTTGTAGAAAAGGCACAGGGAAAATTGACATTGCATTTTAAAGATCAAAGTTGACTGGGACAAAAGTGTATTTCCTGTTACATGGAATCTCTGTTTTTGCTTATGTGGGCCTGAAATTTTTCATTCCCAAAACAGACTGTAAAAAAGAAAAGGTTAGGAAATACTTTGAATCATTTTGGCACACACTATATTTAGAGCCTTAAGTTTTGTTACCATGCTTGGGGGTAAAATGATAAAAATGGGCTTCTTTTGTAGTAACTTACCATTGTCAGCCACTAATTTGTCAGTGTCTAAACAACAAAAAAAAATACTTGGTAAAGAAAATTCACAGAACAATCTTTCTCTGAAGACTTATTTTTTAAGTAAATTTTTAAGGAATTTACAAGAAAGTATTCTTAAAATAAAAATAAAAAATATAAAAATAAAAATAAAAATTGTACTAAAAAATATTGGTGTGAAAATTGAAATCAGTAAGGACAAGTTAAAATTCCAGCCTAACCTCGTGTTCTCACTGACAAATGTCCTTGAGAAAGTCATTGATTTCTTCTCACCAATTATAAGGAGAAAAGCAAAGTAGACTGAGCTCTTTATCCTTGATAGTAACAATTAAAAAAAAAAAAAAAAAAAAAAAAAAAAACTTGAATTATAAGCAGCAATGAAGCCAATTGAAAACCACTAACTTTCCTAGGGTGTGACAATTCATAAATAATGGAGTATATTGAGAGCTATGACTGACTGGCATGTCCTGAAGGAACATTTGATTAAAAAAAAAAAAAAAAAAAAGCAAAATAACCTAAACAAAGCCTGTCCATACAAACTTAATTTCAATTCTTCTATGTACAGTATCTCCTCAGGACATGGGTGATTATAACACTCCACAACATCCTACTCTTTGTGACTCTTACCAATGTATTTTTGTTTTTGCTACTCCTCCCACTCCTTGTTCTAACCTACATTTATACAAGTTACTCGCCACTTTCCTGTTGCTCAACAGTATTTACTGTGAGTGTCAAATTCTCCAAGTTTTCTCTCATTATGTGTCCTATAAATTTCAACTGTGGCTTTCAAATTCTAAGTGACCTTTTTGTTTCCATTTTTCTTAAAATTTCCTCATTGCTTTAAATGCAATGAGTCTATGGTATTCTTAGAATCCTTTTATAGAATTACATTTTCATCCTCAAATCTTTCCAACTGCAAGGAAATTGTCCAGCATTCACAGCTATATAGGAGGCCTGATATTACATAACAGTTCAGTACTCTTTGTTTCAGTTGCTTCAAGTCTCTTCATCTGTTAGCAGATTGTCAAGCATTCACTGACATATAAGAGGCCTGATATTATATAACAGTTCAGCACTCTTTTCTTTGTTTCTCTTGCTTCAAGTCTCTTCATCTGTGAGGAGATTGTCCAGCATTCACTGCCATATAGGATGACTGATATTACATACTGTATATTTCCACATATAAAAGGTGACCTTTAGATAAATCAAGGTCAAAAAAATATGGCAAGTTTTCATGAATTTATCCTATACCTGGAGTATAAGATGACTGCTTATTGATTATATAAAGATGATGTTATTGGAAATG
This sequence comes from Acanthosepion pharaonis, assembly GCA_903632075.3. Taxonomy (NCBI): domain Eukaryota; kingdom Metazoa; phylum Mollusca; class Cephalopoda; order Sepiida; family Sepiidae; genus Acanthosepion; species Acanthosepion pharaonis. The sequence goes on along the minus strand of CAHIKZ030002752.1, from coordinate 238,735 downwards.
TAGTTACTTACTGTATCCTTAGAAATTCAAAATAAAATAACAAAAACCAATTCTATATAATGTTTTTCCTACACCTAAAAAGGGAAAGCATTCTTTTGTTTACATTTCATCATGTGATCTCTTCCAAATACTGATTCTTTTTCTTCATCTTTTCCTATATCTAAACAGTTACAAACAGCCTAGTATAATAATTTACTTATACTTCATCAACAATCACAAAATACCACTGATAATAGTACATTCCATTGCTGTGAATGCAATCATAACTCGATGTTTACATTTCCTCAGTTGAACTTGCATGGATACAAGTTGATTTCATTGATATGGAATTATTTTTTGAATAGGCAATTTATTATGAATTTATGCCAGTAATATATAAGGTAGAAATTGTGTTATTACTTTTATTATCAGTTTATTTGATAATGTGAATCTTTATGTAAATTATTGGTTATTGCACCAAGGCCAAGGTTAGCTTGCTGACAAACATCACTTAGAAGATTTTTTTTTTTTTTAAAAAGAATTGTAGCATAAGTCAACCCCCAATTTTTAAGGGTGATTTTTGGGATTTAAATGTCATCCTATACGTGGAAATATACAGTAGTTCAGTACGCTTTCCTGTGTTTCTAACAAAATTTTCACATTTCTTAATACTCTGCTTAGCTTTTGGAAGGCATCTTTCCCCTATTCCAATGAGTCTCTGGATTTCAAGGTCAAATTTTTTATTTTCCCAGATTTTTTTTTTTTTTTTTTTAAACTAATGCTGACCCAATACAAAGCCCAAGAGCTACAGAAGATAGACAGTTACTGTGTGGACTTATATTAGTGAAAGAATAAGTATTATGAGTATAGAGCTAAAGCAGACTTTAGGAAGAATTGGAAACAATCCTAAACAGGAAACAGCCTCTACTCCTGTTCAAAAGACCAGGGTGGAGTGTGAACTAGACAATAGGCAAATCTATTTGCATTATTTACATAGTTGTCCCCATCTTTATTGCCATCTTCACAACATTTTGGCCAGTGTATGCTCTGGCCTTCTTCAAGTGATTGGAATTTTGAACTAAACTCTTTATTCCATCCACCAGGGCAGATTGTTCAAGTTCCAGTTTGAAATGTCAATCACTGGAAGAAGGCTGGAGCATACAATAGCCAAAACATTGTGAAGATGGCAATAAAGATGAGGATAACAATGTGAACAATGTAAATAATTACAAGATCTCCTCAGAAATATAAACAGACAAACCTCTATTTAAATTTCTGTATTCATTTGATTTTGATATCTCCAACTTGTAGAGTTACTAAAGAGAATTAACCGATACAGAGATATCTAAAAAGGCATGGCATGTGGAATTAGAACAATCTACTTGTTTGATTTTGACATTTTCAACTCATAGTCAGCATTTTGGGCTCCTTCTCTCACTGACAACCATATTCTATCTACTTACAATTGATGGTTAGTCCTTTTTGCTTGCTTTTCCCTTGTTTAAGAGCTACTGTAGTTTTGTTTGTCCATCATCAAGTGTCTACGCTATTTACATCATTCAGGCTGTTGTCCTCATCTTTACTGCTATATTCAATGTTTCAACCATTTTAAATTCCAACCTTCTTCAGGCAATATACATCAGAATTTTGAAAACTTTATAAAAAAAAACAGACAACTAAGCAATTATCTCTCTGACATTAGTATCAAAATAAAATTCTCTAAAATACTTACAAATACACTAATAAACACTTAAGGTGTAAATAAGACATGCATACAGGTAGTTTTTAGGAATGGTTACTCAATAATTACTCATCTACAAACAATAGACCTATATATATATATATATATATATATATATATATATATATATATATATATATTATTCAGTTGTATGGATATGAGTTTGTGACATGTTAAAAGTATAGAGTTGAAGTAGACTTTAGAAGGAACTGGAAACCGAATCCTAAAGAGGAAACAAGGATAAACCTTCTACTCCTGTTCAAAAGACCAGAGAGGAGTGTGAACCTATCTACTAGGTATTGATAAAAGTAAAAGTAATTCAATAGTAAATAAAAGTTCAGTGTTTTAGGAGGAGATGTTAGAAGTATAGAGTTGAAGTAGACTTTAGAAGGAACTGGAAACCCAATCCTAAAGAGGAAACAAGGGATAAACCTACTCCTGTTCAAAAGGACTAGGGAGCAGTGTGAATTAGATAATAGGCAAACCCATATTTAAACTTATGTACTTGTTTGCATTTGATATCTCCAACTTGGAGAGTAGATTTACTAAAGGGAATTAACAAATACAGAGATATCCAAAAAGGCATGGCATGTGGAATTAGAACAATCTACTTGTTTGCTTTTGACATTTTCAATTTATAGTCAGCATTTTGGCCTCCGTCTCTCATTGACAACCATATTCTGTCTGCTTACAATTGATGGTTAGTCCTTTCTGCTTGCTTTTTCCTTACTATTTTGTTTAAGAGTTACTGTAGTTTTGGAATTTTGAACTGAACCTTTTATTTAGTCCACATGTCCTAGTGGATAAAAACATTAAGAAATCCAAAAAGTGACTTGACCAAAAAGAGTTTAAGCTGAATATGTAGCCATGGCAGAAGGAACAAAAGCTTGAAGAGAAGAGTTCCTAAAGGGAATTAACTGATACAGAGATATCCAAAAAAGGCATGGCACATGGAATTAGAACAATCTACCCCTGTGGACCAAATAAAGGGTTCAGTTCAAAATTCCAACATATCACCCAAAGAACAGTTTGAATGTCATGAATATGGCAATAAATATGAGGGCAACAATCTGAATTACGTAAATAGTTACAATACCTCATCTCAGAAATATAGATACCAACAGTGTTATCTGCAAATCTTATGTTGTTAAGATGGCAATTACAAAATTTAATTTACATAGATTGTAAGAGACATTCCATTTATCACACCTTAAAATGATATATTCTACTTTGGAGGACGAAAGAATCATTTAACTCATTACAACCAGCTTAATCTAAGTTTTGATCTATAAACTTGAGTAGATGGGTACTTCAGGTATTAGTTACATATATTTGCATTCAGCTATTGTTCAAGATAAAATGTAAACAAAAAAAAACAAAGTATCTAGTAAACCATCCCCACAAAATTAACAATGATTTATATTTAACTGTAACATTTCTCTCACAAGATTTGAAATGTTAGGTTCAATATAACAAAAAAAATTTAGGTTCATTTTTTTTTTGGTTAATGAAGTCATATGCCATAGAGAAGCTCAGTGGAAGTGTCATTGGTATGAGGAGCATTACACATTCAGCTCACTTCAGGTGAGTTTCAATTACTTTCCAGTAATTTCCTTCTTGTTAATATAAACTTAATTTTAATACAACAAGAGTGCTGAAAAATTCAACTTTCCAAAACTGATCAAATCCTGTTTTTTGCAAGTGCTTCCTCAAAGATGTACAAATTATACTGCAATACATGTATACAAGATCCTAACAAAATGGAAATATTTATATTAATGAAATTCAACTTACTCAAGAATTTAGCATTCTAAATACACAACTGTCAATTGTAAAAATAGTACATTGTTATTCTTTGTTGTGAGCAAGAGAAAAATCCCAAGGTGCAAGCTACGAATCAGACATCAAAATGAAACAAGTACCAAAGTTTTAGTATCTGGTAAATATGACAGAAAATTTGACACCAAAAATCCAAAGATGCATTGGAGAGGGAGAGAGAAAAAAGACAGCTTCCAAAATCTAAAAGTAAGAATCAGGAACATTTAATTAAAAACAAAATGTGATGTAATAATAGCTCCCATATTACTAAAAATGCTGGAAAGTTTCCTCACAGATGAAGAAGCTAGGAGTAAATGGCAATAAAGATTTCGTTCTACAGAAAAAGGAATGAGAACACTGTAGATTGAACATGTGACTGATGAAATTTTAATAAAAATGGAAACAAATAAGATGCTTATACTTACAATCAGAAAAGACAATTGAAAGTTCTAGAACACAGAAGAGAACTTCAAGAATTTGTCACTCAGGATAGGCAAGCTGAACAGAGTAAATAGTCTACCTAACAAGCTTGTGTAAATGAATAGCAGGACAAGGAGTGGGAGGAATGGGAGGGGGGAGATTCCTAAGGATAGGAAGTCAGAGAGAGCCTTGATTGCCCACATCCTGAAGGAACATATCATACAAGGTACCCTATGTAGTAAAAATTAGTAAATAAATAGGATCAAGAAAAAGTGTCAGATTCAATCTAGTTGTAGTTTTCTCTCTCCAACTTGAAACAAGAATCCTTTACTTAACAATTTTTCCCTCAATAAAAAAAGTAAAATAAAAAACAAAAAAAAACGCACGTATCTGATGTTTCATCTAGTTATTCAGATTACAGGGCCATTCTCAACTGATTTTAAAATCAGCACAAAAAAAAGAATGGGGAATTTTTTAATAAAACAAATCTAATTTAAAAAGATAAATATGCCTAACCAGGTGTTAAAGCTCATAATTTTTTTTACTAAGCTTGAAATAGGGGCTTCTAGTTATATTACCCAAGTAATTTCCCTGAACAAGTTGCATCTTTGCTTTTAAATCACTGTTACAGTAGTGGTTGGCCCATAGCATATCAAGGTCAGATTACACAAAAGTAAAACTTTATGCTTGTTTTAAGTCTTGTAAATAAGTTAAGAGCCAATAGTACGATTTTTAAGCTTCTGATCATGAATTAGGATAAAGATTTCATTTACTTCATGCTTCTAAATCTAACACATTAACATGGGAGCGTTAAGTTTTAATTCAAATTTAACACTAAAAGTTAAATTTGTCTCTATACCATCAAATTTGAAGCTGTAACCTTATTTTACAAAATATACACACGTTAATAAATCCATAGACTAGAGTTGGGATGGTGAAGGTAACAATTTATATTAAGTGTGTGTGGAGAAAAAAAAGAAAGAGATAATTGGGAAAATATTTTCTTAGTCATTACCAATGTGTTTCGGTTTCGTCAATCCAACTTTATCAAGGTAAATGTTTTAGTTTTACTTTTGTAGTTACATCAAATTCAAAATATTAAGGAAAGGGGTGACACTCCTGTGTAAGTTTCCTGGATATTGCTTCTTTTTCTTAACTAATGTTTTAGTTTTCCATATCGACATAAATTTCTCAGAAATGAATTCTAAAAGACAAGACAAATCGGAATAAAAAAAATTGTCTTATCTCTAGAATTATTCTGATAAATTTAACATACATAAATAAAATACACACACACACACACACACACACACAAAGAGAGAGTAAAGAGAGAATAACGAGCTATTCATTTTCTGATCACACCCATCTGCTTGAACAGCTTGCTAATCCCTTTTACAGACAGTTCATCAACACTCAGAGCCAACTTGTGGTTTATAACTGCAACAAACTTGTGCAGACCTTAGTTACACTTTAAGAGAGCACATAATCTGGCAAGATGTGCAGTTTTAACAGCGCCAGTATGATGCTCATAACCTCGGCCACGATGACCATGTTAAAACACGCTCGCTGAAGGATTCCAAATAACCGTTTTTTAACCAGTTTCACTCAAGTCTTAGATCAACCTGTGATATAGTTTTCTAAAAACACTTTCCAAAAGGTGTCGCATACTGGAATCGACTTCTCAGAATAATTAAGCCACCTTCCTGACAAATTGAACATGGTGAGATTCGAACATAGGTCTCAAGGTTTGAAAGCGAAAATTAGGATAGTTTTTTCTGCCAATAATTTTTCTCCCATTCTTAAAAAAAAAAAAAAAAAAAAAAAGATAATTTATAAATAAGCTCACCTACATAGCAACATCTTATTTTCTTTTAACATACGATGCAAGAGTAAATGTCCCGGTAACTTACAAAACATTCAAAAATCCAAAGTTTTTCATATTTCATAAGAAAATTTTAAAACAGTGCACAAAATTACCATTTTCAGAAAAAGGATGAAAAAGTTTATATAGAACTTGACTATTTAAATTTTAAAAACAACTTTTTCTTTAAGAAAAAAAAAAAAAAAAAAAGCCAACTTAACGAACTTTTTGCTCAAATCAATTAGTAGATACATATACGGGACCTATTTTAAATGTTTACTATTTCTAATAATTCATATAATTGGCTTTTAGTGAACTACTTTACTACAATTCAATAAACAGTTCATTCTTAGAAAAAGAAAAAGCTTCCCCCAAAGAAATGCATAAGAAAAGCAACGTGGTTCCACTTTGAAGTTAAAAATCTCACATAACAGAAAAGTGTCTAACCTTCAGTTGCCGGAATACAAAGTCATTAGTTTAAAAAAATAAAAGACCTCTAATGTAACCTTTAACAAAACAAAACAAAACTGTAAACAAAAAGAAAGTTACCCACCCAAGTCATTGTCACAAATATTACGTGAACCATGTCAAAAACTTACTACACAAACATCGATGCTACATAGTAACAGAACTTAAGCAAGCTAAGCATGTGCTATATTTTCGTCTCTCACACAGGATACAGAACCCGATATCAGTTTCATAAAATTGGCTAAAAAACGTTCAAATCAAGAGGTATTTGAATTAATGATTATTAAAAATAATAGTGTTTAAGCCAAGGGAAAGTTTTGCAAAGTATTTTTAAGCCTAAAATAGCCATCATTTAGCCTTCTTTATTTAATCATAGTGTATTTAAAAACTATTCAGTGGTTAGAAAGCAGAGGTTCCCCCTTTTTTCCTTAAGCTCACACAAACAGTACGGATAATTTTCACCTCGGAAATAAATTTAAAAACGATTACGTAAAAAATTTTAAAAACGATTACGTAAAAAAATTAAAGTTTGTGGGCAATATCGAAAAAGTCAAATTATTATTAATCTTTTTTTTTCTGTATTGTATTTTTTTTTATTTCATTAACTTCTTAACAAATGTAATTATCTGTAATTGTCTAACACTAGACAGAACACTAATTATTGCAACTATTTTTACCAACATACTCGTTGTCGTTAGCCACAACTACCTTTCTTAATGAAGTGTTTTTTAAAAGCCTTTCTCTTTTTGCGCAATAAAAAAACAGTCAATGGGCAAAAAATTAAAAAAAAAATATTATCACAGATGCAAGTTAGAAACAGAATTATAATTAGTTACCCATACTCCAAAAAAGTATTCATATTTTTAGATATTTTTTTTAACATACAGCAAAAATAAACAGCAAACAAACCTAACCTTTGTTATTCTTGTGATGAAGAAATAAATGAGATATTGCAGAAGATATGCGATGTTAGCGTTAAGATAGAATTCCAAACTTTGGTATGCAGGAAGAATGCTATGGTAGGACATTCTCTATTCGAATAAATAAATAAATAAATAAAAATGCAATGAAAGTTTGGGCACTTAGCACAAATCGTTATTGGATTGTATTTAAGAACTTTTATGACATCACAAGCTAAACTTTCAAATTTACTTTGTTTTATGATTTTAAAAGGCTGAAAAGTAATTAGTAATATATGATTATTTTTATTTACTCATTAGCTTAACATGCGATGGGCTGATTGTTTAGAGGTGATAAGATTTTTAGTGTTATGGCTTTGCTTTCACCAGTTTGTGGGGACGCATCAGAATTCCTCATTAAGAAAAAAATCTTAGAGATGGTCAAACCGAAAAGTCATAGCAATGACAGCAATTGCCAAATATAGATTTGTTTGTCTCTTAGCATTTTTTTAGCAGTAGTAAGTTTTTTTTTTAATAACGCACTGTTATGTAAGATGAAGTACCTTTTTTTTTCTTCTGCGGTACCGAAAGGAATATGAAGACATCACATGGCAGAACATTCACCTGAAATACTTCCCAAACAAAAGTGCTTAAAAAGTAAAAACTAAAAAAAAGTTACTTTAAAATTTAAAAAAGCAATCTTATTCAATTTGTTCTGAAATGTTCCTACTTCTCATTTGCAAATTTTAGTCATTCACATTTTATTCACTGTTCTACCTACACTTTTTCGATGGAAAAAAAAAAAAAAAAAAAAAAAAAAAATCAGAGAGAGAATGAGAGATAAAGATAGAAAACTTTTTAAAGTATCAGGTATTTTTACACGTATAACAAAAAACAGTGTAACCACAAAAAAAAAAAAAAAAAAAAAAAAACTGATTCAGGTTTCGTAAATTATGATCACAAAGTAAAATGAAAATATAAATTATGGGTTTAAGAAAAAAAATTAAAGAGTGAAGGAAGATTCGACAGAAAATTTGGAGAATGTTGTTGTTGCAATCGACATCATCCAACCAAGCTGAATAGCTGTCATGAAAATTATATATAAAAAAAAAAAAAAAAATAAAAATAATGTATTTATTATTGGGTAAATTGAAATACAACTAAAAAAATAAATACACCCTCCTAAAATTCTTGTGAAATTCCCTAAAGGGGGTTTCTAATTTACTTTACTTTTATTGAAATGAGAAATCGCAAAGCAGAGTTCGAATTCCAGTTTAGGTTCATTATTACAATCACGCCCAAACACGGCACTTCTCAGGTCATTAGTGTCATTTTATTTAAACTAAAACTTATGAAAACCTATAACTTTTGTAAGTTTTCTGTTGTTGAGTTTGTAGTCAAGAGTATCACCAGTTCGCAAACAAACGAGAACAGTTCACTAGTAAGAAAGGAAGGGGTAGTATAGTGACTAGTCAGTGTAACTAACACCAATCTACGGTACCTGCTTCGCTATCAATCCATTTGTACCCAACACAAACAAATGACCGATTTAATTTTTACTAAATAGTTTAATAAAAATAAGACCCATGACTGAAAAAAAAAAAAAAAGTAATTTCAAATAGATCGATAATCGATTTTATGAACCAAACAAGGTCAAGACAACTACAAAAAACTTTATGAGGAGCTGATTATTAACTAAAAGCGTAGTTTGCATGCTCCAAAGTTACATAATAAAATATTTTCGAAGGTTATTTGAGTACTCTTTTAAGTTTTAATTAACACCTAAAAAAAGTTAGTTCCACCGTCAATAAAATAAATGAATAGAAAAAAATAGAGAGGATACATGCTTGTTTTTCTATCTCAAATCAAATAGTACAATACAATCATTTTTTTCTTAAAGCTTTAAGCTTATGAATAGATTAGAAATGAAGAGAATTGTGAAACACGTGGTTTCTAAGCTTCGCACACACAATTTTGAAAGATTTTTTAATAAAAATTTAAAAAAAATATTTTACAAAGTTTTTAATCAACGAACCAGAAATATTCAATAAAATAGTCAAGTTCATCATTCCAAAAAACAATAATCCGGACAGCCTAACGGAATGAAGGTGACGTTAGTACATCATACTACAATAAAATCGAATCAATAAACGAACCTCAGGCATGAAAACTGAAAAGTAATTTTAAACAGGTCTGTTACTACAAGCAAAAAACTAAGGACTCAAATTAAAAAAAAAAAAAAAAAAAAAAAAAAATAGTAAATTAAAAACAATTTTTAATTAATAACTTAACTTCTTACCCCTACTGAGTAGCGTAGAAAATTTCTTTTAAATTCTCACAGATGAAAATGTAATTTTTTTAAAATTACATCTTTTAACTTAAAGTCTTCATAATTGCTATATTTCTGGAAAAGTGAAATAAAACTACTAAAACTAAAAGCAGAATTTTGAGCAACATTGTCCCCTAGAAATAAAAGCTTCACTAAATATTTTTCCTTGCTCAGGTTTTTTTTTTAAATTTGTCAAGACAAAAAAAAAAAAAAAAAAAAAAAAATTAAACGCCTTAAAGCAGATTCTAGTATTACTATTCTTAAATTCGATTTGTGCAATTTATAAATTAAAACTATAAATATTTGCTCTTCTACGTCATTTAGATAATATTTTTTTTTAAAAGTCTATGCTTAGAAAATTGTAGTCAATTTTCTACCCTTGAAATTTTAGTACAATGAGATAATAAAAAGCAGAAAAGATACAATGTAGTGTAGCAGTTTCGACTTGGAAACTATTGAAAATTGGTACCTACTTATTTCCCTTTATTTGTATACGTTACCAAGTTATGACTGGAAATTCGAATCGATGTTACTCATGTTTAAAGTTTGGTGTATAAAGAACTTTAAAAAAATATAATTTTACAGCCACTTCATAGTATGCAGAATTTTAAGTATTCAAATGAAACTTTAAATAAGTGATTTGAATCTAAACAATTTTTATAAGTTACATAAGATCAGGAAGATTATGTAATTTATTTTGAAGTAGAAACGTTTTTTCACAAGTTATCGTTCAATTACTGTCTTCAAAAATGTACAATTCAAAAGATTAAACTAAATCATATATTAAAAAAAAAAAGAAAAAAAAAAAAGAAATTTTATGCAATGATAATGTTACATAAATAATGTCATAAAAATAAAAATTCAAGAAATCAGTTATTTAAGCTTAATTTTGTATTGTCACCTTGATTGACCCGATGTGAGCGTGGATATCAGCTTGTTGACCTCCAAAAAGCAATTCTTCAAAGGGTTCAACTTTGCAGTAATAGATTGACATTGATTTTTTTATTTTGTATTGGAATAGGATTTACTGGCTTTATTGACGCAGATTGTTTTTAATTTTTGTTTATTAATTAATTCAATGACACGAAAACAATAATTAGGACCTATTTGCTTTCCAGTCCAGAAAAAAATTAAAACCCCGGAGAACTGCCTATTTAAGGAGTGTCCAAACATGAGACTGTGATAGGTTATTCTTTTTTTGACCTTGTCTTGCGACCTTGACACGCCTCTCCATATGTTCCCTACTTGTAAATTAAATTATATATTAAAAAAAAAAAAAAAAAAAAAAAACAACAACAAAAAGTTAAATCTGTATAGGATAGGAAGGAAATGCAATAATTTAATTTAGAAGTAATACTATATACATCGTACATAGGTATGTAATTAAATAACTAGTCTAAAACGCTACAAATAGAATAATAGATTAAAGAAGTTAAAAGCTTGAGAAAAAAAAATTTCAAAAAAAAGGAAAAAAAACTTATCAATCAAAATTAGAATGCAGTTATATTGGGTAAGTCTTAAAGACACGAAAGGAAATAGGAACAAAATAATCAGCTTAAAAATAAATCAAATTGGACATTTTGAAGTAAAATTTAAAATAAATGAAGCACCTTAAATGCAGGGCGATAAATTTGAAACGTAAAGAAAATCTACCCTCCCCCGGTTATACGTGTCCGATGTTCCAGAAAATAACCCGAACCTTGATTTTTAACTTGTTTGTTTGTTTGTTTTTATTATTTATTTTACACAACCCAGGTAGTTAGATTAAGGTTTGTAACATTATTCGTATTTCTGGTAGACGTACAGGCACTTTTGAAAAGAAAAGGGAGGTTTATTGACATAGCAAACAGTAGGAAAAAGGAAAAATTGACAGTTAATAAAAAAAAATTGCTATCATCAACTCACCATTTTTAAGCTACAACTTCACATAATCAAGTACAAAAATAAAGATCAAGAAATACATTAAACAATTTTTTTGAAATATCAAAGAAAAGAAGAAAAAAAAAAGGAGAGAGGGAGAAAATGCTCTTTTAAATAGGTGGGTCTCCTACTGGAAATGTTAATGAGTAAAAATGACTAACACCACTAGTATAGAATTTAAAATTGTTGTAATAAAAAAAAATCATTATTATCCTCGAAACACAGTGTACAACGAACGTATATAGATAATTTAGTAAATTAAGTCCCGTTAAGACAAGTAATTATAGTTCAGATTTGTTTCGATGGGAACAAAACCTCTTGAATCTTGATACAAGAGGTTTTTTGTTCCTTGAAAATAAAAAAGGTCTAAGAAAAAACCATTCTTATTTTTTGCTTTCAACTCAAACTCAGAAGAAATTAATGCTTTATTATTTAAAATAAATCTAAAAGAATTTGAATGCATTTTTTACAACAAAGTCAATTTTTAAAAAAATAAATAAAAAAAGTTGGAATTGTTAACTTATCTAAAACACTTTCTCCCCAACTTGTATCGTGTTTAAGCCAAGGTAATAAATACAAAAAAGAAAAAAGCAAACTAAAACCATTAGTGATTATATAATTGTGCAGCCGGCTCTTAATAACACCGGTTTTCAGTTCTTTGGAAAGAAAGAAGAGAGAACACGAGGAAGGATGATCCACGAAGCAATTATCCCCAGTAAGAAAAAAAAAAAAGAAAAAGAAAAGCGATGGGATAAAATATTCACCTACCGTCTTTTTGTGGTAAATCAACGTTCAGGTTGTTTTCTTTGTCATGGACAGTCTTCTGTTCTTGCTGTTTTAGCGACTCTTTCTCAATGTTATCGTCACCTTTTATAGCAGAGATTCCAGCCATGCGTTTTAGCTGCTCACAATTTGCACCAAACAAGCACGTGTGAGGTTAAAGACTTGGATTAAGTTAAAAATACTCTCCAACCCAATACTCTTGATGATTATTTAATAATATCTTGAGAAGAATTCTTATTGGATTTCACAATGTTTTATTTGTGAAACAAAGATATACAGTTAAATTACAATAGCTCTTATTTATTCATTTATTTTTAGTTTAATGATGCATTAAATAGTCAATTATTCTCTGTTTTGAGACTACATCATGACCTAATGAAGGTCATTTTCAGGACATGATCGGGTTATTTACATAATATCAGGGGAAATGTGAACCGTCATCAGCCGCTTCATTTTTATTTATTTTTATTTTTTATATTTTTTTCAGATAAAAATGTTGACTAATCTAAAAAAATATAAAGCAATTGGTAATGACTAGAATTTAAACTTTCTTTTATATGTCGTGTCCCTTCAGGACGTGGGCGATCATGACTCTCCATAACTTCCTATTTTTTTGTAATTCTTAGTAGTATAAATTAAACTACATTCGATTAAATAAAAAATAAAAAATTTTAATTAGTTTTAAAAATTTAAACTACATCCCATTTTAAACTAGTTAACATTTTATCTTCTGTAATAATTCTGTACCCTTTTTTTTACAAAGTTTTCCATCTGAATTTGACTGCTAAAAATTAATGACAGCTATTACTTTCTCTGTCTGTCTGTCTGTCTGTCTGTCTGTCTGTCTCTCTCTCTCTCTCTCTCTCTCTCTCTCTCATATGAAATAAAAGGAGAAACAGTTCCACTTTGGAGAAATAAGTTTCTAACAACTAAGGAAAATAATTGCTGACAATATGAATATATATGTAAGTAATAAAGCGTCTATATTTACACAAATATCTCTCATTCAAATTATTTACAATACCTATAATTATGCAACACATATTTTCACTTTTAGTAACAATTGGAACTTATAATTAGAATAATATATTAATTAACAGTAGTCTGTTGTTCTGTTTAGTATAAAAATGTTAGTAATAACATCTGAAGGGCAGATCCAGTAGAATACAAGAACACTAAGGAAAAAAACAGTCAAATACAAGATGTTGAGAGTAAAAAAAAGATGACAGGTTTACTAGATGGCAAGGCCAATAGGATACAAGAATACTAAAGGAGAAGGCCAGTAAAATACAAGAATACTAGATGGCAAGTGTAGTAGAATATAAGAACACTGGAAGACAAAGCCTGAAGAAAAGACACTAGAAGACAAGGCCAATAGAATACTAGGACAGAAGGCCAGTAAAGTACAAGAACACTGGAGGGCAAGTGTAGTAGAATATAAGAATACTGGAGATCAAAGACAGTGAAATATAAGAACACTGGAGGACAAATCTGAAGGAAAGACACCAGAGCAAAAGGTCAGTAAAAATCAAGAAAACTGGTAAACAAAGCTAATAGAAAACAAAAATAATACAGACTGATGAAAATAAGAATATTGAAGGCCATGGTTAAGAAAGGAATAAAACTGGAGGGTAAAACAAACAAAAGAGGAGAAAATAGAAAAAATACAGCATAAAACAAGAAAATTAGAGGGAAATGACAGAAGACAATATCATTTGTATACAAATCCTGTGAAAGATGAAAATACTGAAGGAAAAAGATAGAATAAGACAAGAGCATCTGAGGATGTTATACTCCACTGCAAATTAGATCTCTTTCTGATTTACTCTACATGTCAACTGGATGTGAGCACTAAGGAAACAAATCCCAAAATATAACAGTTGTCTTCTGTGCAGGGGCTCAGAGCATCACATCCAGCCTACAAAAAAAACCCACAAAAATCTAAAATAAACATAAAAAAAAGCCAATCACAAACAAAAAAAGATGAGCAGCATCCACTAGATTTGCTTTTAAGAAAGCCATTCATAATTGACTAACACACAATATGGCCAACAGGCCAGCTGTCATTCCATGCAGTAGGCACTCAACATCACCACCCAACACACATATCCACTCAAGGCCCACTCTTCTCCAAACAACCACATCATGCTTACATACATACATACATACACTCACATCTTCTGTATCAGCAAAATCAGATTTGTGGTTTCACTAATCAACTCCAGGCCACTGTGATTTCAGTCAACCAACCCACCAAACACATCAACTCCAGGGCCTTACTAACTTTACCCACATTAAAAACCACCACACCTTGCCCACACAGAAACATTCTGCAAACATCCGTTGTATTATTAATTAGAAAAGAATTTTATATTTAAAATTATTGTCCTCTTTTTGTTTCACTCATGTTACTATTGCTTCATTTGTTTCCCCATGCTACCATATTCATGTTTATAACAAGGACAAAGTCAATAAAAGATAAGAACAATGGCAGGCAAGATCAATGTAAGATCAGATTATTAGAGAAAAGCCAGAATAAGACACGAGCACATGTGGACAAAGCCAACAGAAGACAAGAAATTGAAGAAAAATACCAGTAGAAAACAAGAAAATTAGCAAAAAAGGATAACAAACAATGGAGAGCAAAGCCTGTGAAATACAAGAATACTGAAGAAAAACCAGAATAAGACATGATTAATGCAGGACAAGGCCAGTAAAAGCCAAGAAAATTTGAAGACAATGTTAGTAGAAGACAAGAACAATGGAAGGAAAAATAAGGATAAAACTACTATTTTAATGTAAATATGAATTTTCCTTCTTTTTCTTCTTATTATCATTTAATTTATCTGATTCTATTTTAATGATCCTGATTCATTAATCAACTAGTTTTCTCATCTGTATTATTCATATATTCCTTAGAAATTCTACAATATTAGTTGTAGATATCTTTGACAGGTTTAGTGAATAAATAACTGAATATGAATGAACAAATGAATAAAGTTTGTATGTAATATATATATATATATATATATATATATATACACAAAGAATAATCACACATAGAATTAATCAGAAGTATCAATGCGATTATTGACGACATCCATCGTTAGAAAACATAATATATGCATTAAAATCCTGTTCATCCATAGTGCGAGTTTTGATCCTTGAAGAAAAACTTGTTGTCTGTAGTTTTTCAGTTTATTTGATGTTAAAATGCTAGTACTTACGGACAGTCTTCCATCCATCATCAGGCATGTGTTTTTTTTCCTATAAAATCAAAAACTTGAGATGATATACCTGTATGTCGACCGAAAGATGTTTTTTGAATATCTGCTATTATTGACGGTTGTAAGGTATCAGAACGTGCAAAGACGCAACGCTAAGTTTTTCAAAATTTTTAAGTGAGAATTTTATTTAAATATTTCTTGTGATGTGTTAAATCCACGTATTCTATTTTTACAAATGTATTCAGTTTTTATGTCATGAACTAAGTATATAGTTCAATAATATAGTGTAATGTCATAGTAGTAATTTTTTTATAGGAATTTTTTTATGTACTGCGGATCGATAGTTTTTAATAAACATAAAACATTAGGCAGCATATGATTTACATACAAAGAATAATCACACATAGAATTAATCAGAAGTATCAATGCGATTATTGATGACATCCATCGTTAGAAAACATAATATATGCATCAAAATCTATATATATATAGGAGAGTCCACTATATAAATATAGTGGACTCTCCTATTGTGAACGCTAAATATGAGGGTCAGCATTGGATGGTCCCTTTTGTTTTACACTTATGCATGCTAGCAGGGGCTACTGTGAAGCAAATCAAGTAAAGGAAAGACATATTTCATTTGTGCTTTCTTAAGTGTGATACTAGCCCAGACTTGTTGTGGGTGACAAAGCCACACTGACAGGTGAAATTTGCTAAAGCAGGATTTTTATGGTGTCACTTCAGAGCTTGACATATATATATATATATATATATATATATATATATATATATATATATATATAATTTTATGCAAACAAATAAATAAGTTATCAATAATTTTGTATTTTCTTAATATACTCTGATAAATAATATCACTACTTTCTTTAAATTGATTAATAGGTAAAATAGTATTTACTTTTCCAATTTTCAGGGATGTTTCACTTAATCTTATTATTTTAAATTATAATTCTGACCACTCTGTAGTAGCTACTGATATTTTGTTCCAATCCTCTATTAAACAGAAATCCCCTCTCACAAGATCTCTTTCCGTTACCAACATGCTGATTGGGACTCACTCCATGATTTTCTCTGTGGCACCCCTTGGATTGACATCTTTAAACTCCCAATTAAAACTTGCACCACATGCTTGGCTGCTATAGCACATAGGAACCACTATTTTCATCTATACCAGCATGACGGCTCTCATCACAACAGGTACCTATTCACAATAAATGTAAGTGCATCCTCGAAGGAGCAAAGTCCCTGCTTGCCAAGAGAATGAGGTGCTATATAGCATCTAACACTTTTGGCTCTTGCAATCACTGACAGATCTGTAATAGGGCATTATATAGGTGTAAGGTCTTTATTCCTCCTCTCTTCAATCAATATGAGGTGTTATCATCCTCTGCTGATAACACTGAATGCTTTGCCTGTAAATTCTCCTCAAACTCTATTCCTGACTCATCCGGAATATCCCAGCCTAACCTCCCTCCTAGAACTGATTCTCTGTTGAGTGATATGCATATAACACCTTCCATAGTTTCTACTATCATCTCTAACCTAGATCCCTACAAAGCATGTGGACCTGATGATATCCCTGTAATAGTCATTAAGAAGTGTGCTCCTGAACTGTTTCATGTTCTCTCTAAACTGTATAACAAATGCTTCGCAGTCCCCCACTTTCCTGCCTGCTGGAAGTCACCAGCTGTTGTTCCAGGTTTTAAGAACTCTAGCAAGCCATCCAACCCTTCCAACTATTGGTATATTAGCCTTCTACCTCTTTTTGAGAAGCTCCTAGAGGCCCTAATCAATGCTGAATCGGTTCATCATCTCTCATCACAGGGCCTTTTCTCAGACAGACAATATGTCTTTCATTCCCCAAGTCAACTGTTGATGTACTAACAATAATTACAGAAATAGTCTGTCATGCTCTGGATAAAAACGGTGAAGCCTGGTTTGTAGCATTGGACATCTGGAAAGTCTTTGACAGGGTCTGGCATTCAGGCCTTCACCACAAGCTGAAAAGTTACACTTTTTTGAACTGATCCATTCTTTCCTATAAAATCATGAAATGAGAGTTATCCTGAACAGCCAATTGTCTAGATCCTTTCATCTCTATCCTTGTTCCTATTCTTTTTTAATTGTCATTAATGACCTTCCTGATGACATCAGCTCTCAACTTGGTTTTTATGCCAACAACAAATTCCTCCTGCCTCGATAGTAAGGCTTATCAGTCTGACAAAGTCAAAATGTCAACCAATGTCCAAAACGACCTCAAGTCCATTGTTAACTGTGGCAAAAGATGACTTGTTAGTTTTAACACTCCAAAACTCTCCATTAATCTTCTGAGTGACCCCTTGCAGCCTTCCCTCAACATGGCTGATGCTATCCTCCAGGAAAGTGACTCATTGTGCCTTCTCGACTCACATTCTCTGGTGATATTAAGTGGAAAGAATATATTGAATCCATTGGTAGGTCAGCTGCTAAGAAAGTTCACTATGTTGGGTGAGACAATTTTTCTCTCCAGAATCTCATATATTTATAAGAATGCTTAGAATATTGCTGCCATATATTGTCCAGTGTCCCTGCTATTTACCTTGAGTTCCTTGATAAAATCCAAAGAAGAATCTGCAATATTATTGGTCCTGATCTGGTGGCTCAGCACTAACTGCTTTCCCATCTCTGTAACATTGCCTTTCTATGTCTTTTTATATAAATACTTTCATGGTAATTGTTCGGATCAGCTCTTTGCTATGGCACCTAGAGTTTTTGAATTTAAGCACAGAACTAGACTGGCAGGGTGTGGAAGAATTAGGAACAGTAACATTAATGAACGAACAGAATGAGAAGGGAGTAATCAAGTGGGCAATAGATAGTAATTGATATTGCATTTAAATTTTTGCAGATTAAAGTTGGCATGAAGGCTAAACATTGTCAAACACTCTCTCACAAGTTTCTCAAATATTTTAAAATATTATTTCTTAATTTCCAGCATCTATAGTAACAGGAATACATTTTTAAATATCAGTTTTTTGAAAATGATAAGAATGTACAATAAAAAAATTGACATATTTTATATGTTCATCCAACTTCATAAAAAAAAAGAGTCAAAGTTCAAGTATTTTGACTTCCCTCTAGTAATCCACATTATGAGTAAGTATATGCTTATCTAATCTTAAGGCAAAAGCAAATAAAAAAATGTACTTATTAATTTTCAAGTGAGGAACTTCTCTCTATCTGTGAAAAGCTGTATCACTGGATCTCACAATATGTATTCTTAAAATTTGTTTTACATTTTATATTATTATAAAACACTCCTTAGAAACTACTTCTTAGAAAAGAATTTTGAATATATAAAATAAATATTTCTATTTAAATATTATAAAGGAATATTTCTGTAGTTATCAATTTATTATCAACAATTTATAGATTTTCTATTAAAGATTTGTATTGTATTTATGACTTAACAATTGAAATGTTTTCACAATGAATATCTTTAGAATTCTTAGCCTTTTATACAATGAGTAAAAGTAAAAATAATTAAAAAAAAAATATTACCATATAAGGAAAAGTAAATCCCTAAATAAAGATTTTTGATAGTGTTTTAAACCAGGTACTGCAATTATAAATAATCATTTCTTTTTTTAAATCAGTGGTTCACAACCATTTTCACCCATGGGCCACTTTTACTCTTAACTTCTTTTTGACAGTTGCCCATAACCATTTGATGAAAAAAAGCTTATTTTATTTTTTAGTAGTAGATAAGTTTAGGACTTGTATTATAGAAATAGTAAATGTATATGTTTTATTTTGAAGTAAAAATAATTTAATGAAAATTTATGAACACTAGTAAAATAACTCATAATATAAACTATTCTAAAATATATGAGTAATTAATAAATTTTGAAAAAGTGCAGATTTATTCAGTGAGTCATGGTCGATGCTGCTCTGCAAGTTTTTATATTCAGTTCCATCGATGTCAATGATAATTGAAGATTGCCCCTTTTCACAATTTCAAGACTATTATTGTATTAATTAATTTATATCAATATATAAAGATTTTATTTTATTAATATTTAATATTAATATTATTATTATTATATTTAATAATTATTATTAATTAATTAATATTATATTTAAAATGAATATTATTATTAATATATTAAATTATGTAACAATTATGTAACCGTTATATAATTTTCCTTTACATATATATATATATCCTTCTCAGTTTTTATTCAACTTTTACAATCAAAACATCCAGTAGAATAAAAGGGGTGCTAACTTAACATTGTTTGATCTCTGATTTATGTTAGTTTTAGAGCTGTTTTTCTATTATTAGTATTTTAATATGGCATAGATTACTGTAAAAAGTCCAATTCTCAGTTGTAACAAATGTTCTGAAGTTAAATTGCTCTATGGACAACTAAAATATTGCTGTGAACCCCAGATTTGCTATTTTTTTTGTGTGTGTGTACCCCTGTAATGTTACATGGACTCCTAGAGTCTATATGTACTACAGTTAAGAACCACTGCATTGATTAAGCACTCTAGATCATGAATATGAAAAAAAATGTTTTTTAATAAATTTTTGTAAAACATAATAGATGGGTCTAGTTTGCTAGTTCATTATAAATTGATCCCTTCTACAGAAGAGAAGACAAAATATGCTCATACTCTACTGTATCCCAGCAAATGCAAATTAACATTTAATCATTTAATTTTTAAAATATTTTCTTTTTGATTTAGCACTTGATTTTATGAATTTAAAAAATATATTTTTAAAATTTTATGAAATCGATTGGTAAAAGCATTTTTTAATATAGTTTTTGTAGCAGGGTCAATTATTTAGAAAATAACAATAATAATTCCCTTCACCATTCCCACCAATTCAAGAAAATGATTTTTGCTAGCTAGTGTGAAATTATTTTCTAACTTAAACCTTGTATTAAAAAAGATTGCAGCTCTCTGTGAAATTAGATTTTTAATCCTCTTACGGATATAAAAATAGATGCATGCTGCTTCTCAGGGTTCAAAACAATTTTAAAGGCCAGTTTAATCTACATGAGTATACACACATAGCCCCCCCCACACACACACACAATGAAGAGATGAGGCAACAGCTGCTAAGCCCTGATCTACACACTCACAGACACATTAGGCTAACTGCCATAAAGTAAGTCTGTCCACACATCTCACATTGCACTGCAAACACTTAATTACTTGATAAAACAAATTAACACTGCAAGGAAAATTGAACATTTTGTTGTTATTGTATAACTCTAAAAAGAATATATAAATGTTACTGTAATGACAAAAGTACACAGGTATAGGCTTTAAGAACTTTTTATTCAACTGAGAATACAAGGTTTGTGTATAGTGTCTTTTTATAGTCTGAGTAAATAGAAATCTCTCTTAAAGAGGAGAGTAACAAAACAAGGGGAGACCACTCTTGGTTATTCATAACAGTTATTTCAACTAACATTGTGCTTCTATATTTCCTTCAGGGAACAATCCTTTTTATGTTTCATTTAAAAGATGTTATTGTCAAATGTTTTGAATCCCAACACTCAGATAGCAACAAAACCTTGGCTATATGGATCTCAACAATGTTAAGTCTTCAAAGAGACTTGTGTTAGAATTTATGTTCAATTATACAAAACTTGATTCAACAAAGTTTAAAGCAGTGAACAGAGTCATTTACAAGGAATTATAATCTATTTTATGATTTTTACTTAACTGAAAAATATTCATATCAATTTAGATAATTTCTATGAAAATTATACAAATTTGATTAAGCCTATGATGCCCAAGGTTTTAGCTGAATATTAGTGTTTAAAATGTGTCCTTAGGGGCCCAATATGAAATTTATGATTTACTCTTGGAAATGATGTAGAAGAGGGTAATTGTGTATTGTGGTAACTTCTGGGGTTAGTAGTTTTGCCTTACCACCCAGGTGGATTGAATGTCACGAATACACTGCTATCAATAAACAAACTTTAGAGATAGTCATGTGATTGTGACATTCCAGGGGACAGTGTGTACTCAACCTTACAGATCTGTATGGCAAGTGCAAAGTTAAAAAGAATCTGACTGATCTAAAGAAAATAAAAACGAAGGTGCTTAGTATGCATGAAACTGTTTTCTTTCAAACAGGAACATGATGATATCGAACGCAAACACCAGATACCAGAAATGAAATAGTACTTGGAGATAACTCTTCATAATGTTCGAAATTATTTTCTTCATCATTTTGATTCATCCTAATAATAATAATAATAATAATAATAATAATAATAATAATAATCATCATCATCATCATCATCATCATCATCCTCCTCCTCCTCCTCTTAATTATTGTAAACTTAGAAGGAGTCCGAATGCAGAAGCAACACTAAATTTCCTTCACGACAGTCTATCAATGGCATCCATCAACAATTCTGGTATAGTCATACTTGTTCATTGTTTGACATTGTCCAACCAGTTTTTACGTTGGTGTCCTCTCCTACATCCACCTTCAATGGTGCCTTGCATGATGGTCTTGCGCAGGTTGTCATGCCACGTAATGTGTCCAAACAATGCCATTTCTCTCTGTTTGACAGTAGTGAGAAATTGTTCCCGATGGCCCACAAAACTTTCAACACTTCTCCACACAAACTTATTGATTTTATGTTCCCAATAGAAGATACCAAAGAGTTTTGTTCTAAATTTGTTCTAAAAGACTGTGATCCTTCTCTCTGTTTCTGCCAACAATGTCCACATTTCACATCAATATAGGAGAATGCAGACTACCAGAGATTTGTACAGTCTGTACTTTGTTTGAAAGCTGATTTTGCTCCTCCATGTTCTTTACCAATTTTGATTGATTTTTTTTTTTTTTGTGTGCTCATATTGCAATTTTTGATGTTATCAAAGAGTGTGAGTTCAGTACCCAGTTAAGAACTTGGAGAGGGGAATTAACAGGAGATATCTGACAAATGACATCCATTAAACATGACACATAGAACTAGAACAGTCTACCCCAGTGAGCAAAATAAAGGGTTCAGTTTGACATTCCAACCACCTGAAGAAGGCCAGAGCATACAACAGCCAAAACATTGTAATAAATATGGCAACATAGGTGAGGACAATAATCCGAATAATGTAAATAGTGTACATAATACCTCATCTCAGAAATATGGACAATGAAATGAAACCACTATCACATTGTGATCAAATATGAAACAGCAACGGCCAACACAAAGGCCTTTAACATTGGTGAGGCCTTCTGGGATGTCTCATTTGTTTTTTTCTAACTGTTCCAACATAGGTCAATCTCTTCCAATAAAGTTCTTCAATGGGGCCAAAATCTGTAAAGTAATTATCAGTGATGATATTTCTCTAATTCCATAAAATGGTTCAACTAATTCGATGCCAGTCCAACTATAATTTTTCCATCAGCTCCTTTGCCTGTATATGGTCTTTTATCACAGATATATCCAGTGCTACAATACACTAGAAGAAAAACCTTCATACCATATTTATCTGGATTTGAAGGTAGATATTGCCTGAATGGACATCTCCATCTAAAGAGAATGAGCTATTCATCAATGCACCAAAGCTCTGAAGGATTATAGTAATTTCTTCAAACCAGTTCCATGATATTGTCGCAGTTAAAACTGGTGTTGAAAGAGGTTCATATTTCCATATCTCTCCAATGTTTTCACTATTCCCTTTTGACATTCTGACAGCATATAAAAGACAAAGTTATGCATAAAGTTCTATCACTATAAGAGTTTGCCAATCTGCTTTCTTGCATTTCCCATAATTGTTTGTCCATTTTACAATCATTTCGATAATTTCAGAGTCAAAAAAGTTCCAAAGCTTCTTGCTTTGTTTTCACTGTTGATGAGAGTCCTTGATTACCATAAAAAAGAATTTGAACCATGAGTTTTTGAAGACACATGTTGAACACTGGACCACTTTCTCCCAAATCAAGTTGAATAGCCACTTTCAGAAACTGAAACATGGTCCTGATCTGAAGGACATATGGCACAGTGGATAAAGGCATTAGTTAGAGCTAGTGACTCAAAGAGTGTGAGTTTAATACCCGGTTAAGGCAGTGGAGAACTTGGTTGAAATGTTGTAATAAATATGGCCTTAGGTCTTTGTATTGAAAAAATGTCATCAATTCTCCCTTTTTTTTCTATACTGTCAATTTTCTTTTTAACTTTGCATACAGACTGAAAATGATTTTTTCTTCCACAGTTATTGGAAATTTTTCCAAAAGTGGAGCACTTTTTTCTGTTAATTTCATAGTTACAGTGTTTCCATTTCTTGCATTACTCTTTTATACTCTACGTTTCAACATTGTTCTCAGTAATCAATTCCAGCTGTTCTATAACTTTCACACATGAAGTTAGAGAAATTATTCAATAGTAATTGTTCAAATATCTTATATTTATAAGATGTATCAGCCATAGATTCAATCAACTGTAATTTAATCAATTTATCCTCTATAGTTAAATCTTGAGTTTCCAGTTTCTCAAATTTATAGAATCTGCTAACTTTTCTTAATCTGTGAAGATATTGTATAATTGATTCATCTTGTTTCCGTATAATGGACAGAAATTTGATTCTTTCCACTATGACAAGTTTCTTTTTAGGTCATAAACTTATTTTTATAATTTCTGAAATTTTGACAAAAATCAAATTCTCCAATTGTTTTGGATCTGCCATAACAGAAATTTTCATTACAGCTTCCCAACCTTCCAAGGCTAGAAAGGGGTTTGTTATTTCATTTTTTTTTTCCTCTCTTGCCTTGTTGTCTTTCAATGTTTTAGCCCTAATCTGGACTACAAAACAACAGATCCAAGTCTCAAGAAATTCTGGTTCATCTAAGCATCTTAAACATCGTGTCAGTTTCTTCTCTCACACTTTTCACTTGTGGAATTCACTACTGTCTTCTTCTTTTTCAGTCAACTTTGATCATCAAAAATTTAAATGCAATGTTAATTTTTAATTGTTTTCTTTCTTTAATAATGTTTTCTTTTTCTCATATTATTTTGCACTTATTAACCCCTTGCATCTTACTAACTTTATTGTCTTACTTTTAATGATTTAAAAAAATGTTTAATTTGGAACAGAGATTTTTTTCTGTCATATTTTCATTGAAATTTACTCACAAAAGAGTATTAATTAAACATATTATTATTATTTATTATATATCCCCATCCATGCAGTTTATATTTTTAATATTTTTTACTATGTAATCAAGATAAAAAATGTTAATAATTAAGAAGTTACATAAAACTCAACTCCAGTTTTCAATCAGAAACATTATTGTTTGCATGAATCATTTGTTTAATAATATGAAATTAACTAAATTAAGTAACTTAAATGCTTGAAAAACTGACACAAGATCTTAACTATATGTGTGTTCGTAAAATACAAACTTTTAAAATTTCAACTCAGTTATATTCTAAAAAACTGATATTTTAAAAGAAAAAAGATTAAAAAAATTAAATTAAAAAAATAAATGTTTGATGTTTTATGAACTTGAATAAAAAAAAACAGCAGCTGTCATTTTAACAAAGCCTTGGTCAGATAATGACCCTGGGATCAGGCTTAAAGTATCATTACCACTATCAAAGGGTTCCCTAGAAGTACATCACAAGACCATCAGACATTGTTGTTTTTCTTTTACTATGATGAAATGACAGTTCAATGCAAATGCACTGACTACCTGGTTTTGGAGTTTCTTTCCACATATATATATATATATAATAAAATGTATATATATATATATATATATATATATATATATATATATATATATATATATATATATATATATATATATATATATGTGTATATGTATATATATGTATATATATGTATATGTATATATATAAAGAAAAATATATTATGAAAAAAACAAACAAAAATCCTAATATGCAATTATGCTGTTTTAATGTTAATATAATGTCAACGTTGGACGTTTCAGTCTAATAGACCATCTTCAGGACATATTCATAAAACATAATTAGCATAGACCATATTCAATTCAACATGAAAAAGACGATGGACATAAAAGCAAGACCAATCCAAAAAAACAGCATAATTGCATATTAGGATTTTTATTTGTTTTTTCCGTATATTTTTCTTCATATTGTCGGATCTATATCCATATATTTGCTTACATATATATATAGCTAATATTAGTGGTAAATATACACATACATATGCAAAATATATAAATATATATACATAGGTGCATACACATACATGTATATTTTTTGAATAAAAAATTCCAAAACATAAAAATATAGGTCCTTGCTAGATTAGATAATCGTTATATTTATTTTTTATATGTTTATATTTGATTTGTAACCTGTAGTCGATATTAATTTTGTCAAATTTTCTTAATTACACAGCGGCTCTTTCAGTAAATGCCCTTCAATTTTAGTTTTCCCTGACCCATCTCTCTTCCTCACCCACTTTTCCTTTCTTTTCCTCTCCCTCCCTCATATTCTGATCTTTAAAATTAGATTGTCTATGGTGTGTGTATGCCACCACGAAATGTATCTTTAATGTATTAGACATCCGACAACATTCATATTTCTCTCACTTGAACCTCTTCCACTCACCTCTCTAAAACTTCTCTCTATTAAGGTTTAATCTCCCACCTTCTCATGTCTGTTACCCCTCTCTTTAACTCTAACATTCGTCCCACAATCTCATACTTACACTCTCTCTAAATTCTATTTTTATTTCCTGAGTTGTTTTTTTCTGTTTTCTTTTTTTTTGATTGTAGGTCTGATGAATTGGATCATATTTACGATTCCAATGGGATAAATTATGACCATGTAATATTAGTGTTTAAGCCATTTTATTATATATATATATATATATATATATATATATATATATATATATATATATATATATATATATATATATATATATATATATATATATATATATATATATATATATGAAGGTTAATGGTCAGAAGCTGAATCAAACCAGAAATTTTGATAGTATTAAAAAGTACTCAATAGACATGAGAAAAATAATATAAGTAAAAATAAAAATAACATGTAGTGCTTTTAACTCTAAAAATCAAGAGGTCAATTAAAATACACTATCATGGTTTCCAACTGACACTCTCTTCAGGTGATAATGTTAAAATGATGAGTTTAACACTTTATTTAAAAAACCCCACAAAGAACGCTGCATAATTGTTGTGGATTCTGGAATGAAATATAGCAAATAAATGTATTGACGTAATAATACAATTGGTAATACGGTTAGTAGATCCAGAAATGCGGTTAGTAGCAATAATAATCTATATACAGTCTGGGAAATTCAGTATCGAAGTATGACTTCCTTCTGAGTCTACGTGCTCGCAACTGTGACCCCTACAAAGCGGTTACCTCACTCTCTACTCTTCACTCTCTCACTATCACTATCAATCCCGGGTATCCACCAGCAGCAGTACAAGTACACACTGAGCGAGTCCACTTGTATAAAAAGGGGTGGACCCCTTAACAATAATTACCTTTCAAAAACAAACAACAGGCGCATGACATTGAAAGGAAGGGGAAAAGAACGGTGAAAGAAGAGAATGGAAATGAACAGGAATATGCAAGTGTATTGTAAATGTATACAGTAAAGAGGAAAACATTTTCAGACAGAATAAAAATTATATTATTAATATAGTTGGTGTTTTCAACCAAGAGTTTTATAACAAGTCTTTAATCATTCAAAAGTCACAAATCTTTTATTCATTCAAGATTTATTTACATAGTAGTTTTGCTTCACTTTTATTTATTTTATTTTTTTTAATCATTTCACCCCATGCAAGGCAGTAAAGCCACTAAGACTCAGGGGGTTACAGAGCGTGAAAGAATAAGAAAAAAGAGAAAACTTTATTAAGGAGCAAGAACAATAAAAGAAGAGGAATCAAGAAGACAATAGATAAAGATTAACATTGCATTTAAATTTCTACAGATTAAAGTTGGCTGGAAAACATGGAGCCTGAAGAGAGTTCCACAAACAAGAAGTGAGAGAAAAGAAATTGTTAGCATAGAACTTATGGTTATATCTAGTTAATTCAACCATGAAGTGAAGTTTTTTAGATATATTACTTTTTACTGGTTTATTTATGCTTAAATTATATTTTTCTAAATGTTGTTCTGAATTGAAGCCTAAAACAAAATATATATTGGGTTAGTACAAAACTTGTTTTTAAGTCAATTTCAAAGATAATATTTACATATTTGTACATAAATTTGAGATTCTATTTTTATCTGTATCATTTGTTATATTGCTAATTAATGTCCTTGTTCTCATAGAGGGTTCATGTTAAAGTTAATATTTATGAAGACATGTACCATTCTTTCTGCTGTCTTTCTGGAACTGAATAATGTCTTGATTGATAATCTTGGAATGAGATTTAGGTCCCTACATCTGCTTAGGAATGTCAGGTATTGTAATATCTATAATAATTTTTGATTGAGATTTTCCATTTGCCACTATTTATGTATCACAATAGATCTGTACCAATTAGATCATTTCTGTCAGAATTTCAGCAATGAGAGATTATCATTATTTAGGATTGGACTAATATCCTCATCTTTGTTGTTATTATCACTATGTTTCAACTGTTTTTCTCTCCAGCTTTCTTCAAATGTCTGTCAGTCTGGTAATCTTTAGGAAATTTCAAACTGAAACCTATACAGGTGCATATTGTTCTTAATCTGCTGTGTTTACAGTTGTTTTACTTTGTTTAGTTATTCTTCCTCCAAGTCACTTCCCTTGCCCACAAAGACATTTTCAGTCACATCCTCTATCAACAATACAAAGAATTTTATACTCATTGGCAGTATGTGTTCTTTTGTTTGTTCTCTCATGCTACCATACATATGTTTATAGCACTTAGCCTCCTTGCCACTGTTTCTCCTGTTGTAGTCTTCCTTTGACATTACGGTCTTTGTACCATGCCCCGCTATTATTAGTTGTTGGTATTTCCGGCACATGGTATTAATGGTTTCCATATGGTACTTATATCAATGCTAGACCTTGTAAGGAGACAGTTATAGAAGAGTTCATTTCTTCAAATGTCTAATTCTACAGTGTTCTTTGCTATCTACAATTTTCACTTAATTCCACACTAACACAAACTGTACAGTACTAAAAAGTACAATTTACCAAAGATGAACTATTTCTAGACATGGAACAATCTAACACTATTGATAATGCTCAGTTCAAAATTACTAAAATTTACCTGGATTGGCAGATACTTGAAAAAGGTCAGAAGGTACATTGACTAAAATGTTGTGTTACTAACAACAAAAATGGAGTAAAAATAAAACACTTATTTATATAGTTTACAAAAGACCAAATTGGAAATCAATAAGAAAACATTATGTTTTAAAATAAGATTTTTAAAGCTGGATATGCAAATATGTTATTTTCTTTAAGCATTCATATTTTGCTTAATTGTTAAGTTTGAACTTGTGTATATCTGTACTAATAAACTGAGGGATTGAATTCACAATTATTATATCACCAAATTTACTAACCAAGAGTTTAGTCCTCTAGGCCATTGTCACAAGAGACAATTCTGAAATTAAAACATGGATCATTTTTAAAACATGGAGCATTAAATTGAATGTTTGTTTGCCTCCTCTGCAACTAATATAAAAATTTCATAATAAAAAAGAAATATAAAAATAATTAAAGGGTAAATAAATAAAAAATAATACAATAAACTAAGTTTGTTTAATGTACTTTCCTTTGAGGGCAGAGTATAAAATTGATATGTCCCAGAAAGGAATATATTTGTTTGAAGTAGCAAAGTGGTTGTTGACTACTGTAACTGAGTAGGACAATCTAGCAGGTAATCATAATGGACTGGTCCTTGTCGTAGTGGTATGCATATAGGCGTATCCTGTAATAGATTGATATATAATTTTGTCAAATTTTCTTAATTACACAGCAAGACCTTTTATAAATGTCCTTCGGTTTTTTAGTCCCCCCCATCTCTCTCCCCCACCCTTTTTCTTTTCTTTTTTTTCTTTCCTCTCTCTTTAAATTATCTTGTCTATTGTGTGTGTATGTCACCACAAAATGTATAATTTCCGGTTACATCTTTAATGTATTAGACATCTGACAACATTCATATTTCTCTCACTTAAACCGTCTTTGACTCCCCTCTTTAAAACTTCTCTCTGTTAAATTTTAATCCACCCCTTCATCTTTAGACCTTCCTGTTCTTCTCTCGTCTGTTACCCCTCACTATAGCTTTCATTTACTCTAACATTCGTCCCACACTCTCATACATACACTCTCACTAAATTTTATTTTTTATTCCCGGAGTTATTTTTTCTGTTTTCTTTTTAAATTTGTAGGTCTGATGAATTGGATCATATTTACAATTCCAATGGAATAAACTATGACCATGGAATCTTAGTGTTTAAGCCTTTTTATTATATATATATATATATATATATATATTGGTCTATTGCTTGTAGATGAGTAATTGTTGAGTAACCATTCCTAAAAACTGCCTGTTTGCATGTCTTATTTGCATCTTAAGTGTTTATTAGTGTAGTTGTAAGTATTTTAGAGAATAGTTTTTTTTAGGAGCGTTCGGTTAGCAAGGTCAAATTTACTGTATTTAAACTTCAATCTTCCATGAATCTCTCACGTACATTCATGTCTGCTCATGGTGTATCCTTCATGGCCAAATTGGTAAAGGCACATCAAGCTAAATGACAGACATTCAGGCTGGTAAATGTTGTTTAATACTGTTTATTATAAACAGAGCATTTACTTAAATATTTGTATCTATAAGAAGAATGTTAAACATAAAAATGTCTTAAAATAATTGTCAGACTTTGTCCATTTTATAATAATTTTTATGTTTGAAAAAAGATCATAAAAATGTTAGAAGATGTTTGAAAATACATATACCAAGAGTAGGTGTAATATTAGAGAAAATCATGGAAACCAAATAAAACATTGTATAACAATAGTCTAGAAAGCATTTAAAAATAAAGTATTTGAATAATAATAATTATAAGACATATACTATACTTTACTAATATGTTTTTAACATAAAGAATATGTAGGAGAGTTATCACAATGTTTCAGCTGTAGTACTCTCCTGCTTTCATCAGGTATCTGTCAATACAGGTAACTTCTAGGGTATTTCAAACTGAACCCTGCAGTAAATTGTTCTTGTTCCTCTGCCCATGTCAAGGGATATCTTGTCTAGTTCTTATTTTGAATAATGTGCAGTTATTAGCTGCTCTGTTTTCACTGAATTAAAGTACACTGCCCACATCAGGGATTGAACTTAAAATCACTATGTCACCAAATCTTCAAGCCAACATTTTAATTCTATGCTACTGTCCTGGAGAACAATTCTATATGAAGAACTTGGAGCCTTAAACATAACCTGCAAGCTGATGAATGCTGTTTTTGTTGCTTATTACATTTGACTGCACTCACTGAAGCTTCTGTTTTGTTACAGTTTCTGCTGCTGCTGTTGAAGATTTGTTGTCATATATTTGTTTATCTTTATTAGTGGCTCCCATAGAATATCTATTTCTATTTTAGACCTACTATTAAGTAATAAATGTACTTCATTTTGATACTAGTTTAATTATTCTATTTCGTCTAACATTTATTTTATAAGCTTAGCAATCTTTATCATGAATCAAACCATTTAATTTTAATGAGAAATCATTTTTTTTGTTATTGTTTTTTCAAACAATTTCTAGAATACACATTTTTCCTAATATGTCCCTTTTTAGATGTAGTATACATAGGATTAAGAGGCATGGTGGAGTAATAGATAGCAGTTCAGATTGAGGAATCAGAGAGCCAAGTTTGAATTCTAGTTGAATTACATTACATTCACTTACGTGCTAATACCCTCGGGAAAGGTATGGATCTTTTTCTTCTCTCCCCAGCTATGGATAAAGAGCAGGACAGACAGAGTTCTGTAGCCTTGGATGGCAGCTGATCTACTGCAGAAAGAAATGGCAACCTACTGCAGGAAAAAATCTGCCTTGTCAGTCATGTATCAAAAGATACATGATTGCCTATGCGTGTATCATGCATGACACATAACTGAGATACACAGAAAGAAATAAGAAAGGACTGTCGTTTATTTATCTCTTTCCCTCCTTGTATTTTGTTAAATTTAGAAGGTAAAAACACAATGTCATTTTTAATTATATTGTATTTCTACAAGAATTAAATTTAAAAATATTATTTACATGTATATTTATACCTTTTAATATAAACTGATAAAGTTGACGGCCCTAGGTGTTGGTCCAAATATAGACTTTTATCTTTTGTGTTGAACCTAAATGCAAACACCTGATATGTTTAAAGTGAATTCAATACAAGTCTTGACATTATTATTAATTCTTAGCTGTCATCCTTTATGAAGTCTATACTTCAGGGACTCTTTTATAATTGAAAACCTAACAAAACCCTTTTCATCAAAATCATCTTTAATTTCACTTCCACCAAATGGTGCACAAATTCTATAAGTTGCTTCCACTGCTTTTGTTTAAATTCATGTAGTAGACAAGGTCTTACAAACAATTTTTTAGCTGTCATTTTGTTTTCTACTACTGCTGGTATGAATTTTATTTGGTAGTATGTGACATGTTGGTTTTTGGTTGTAAATCACATGTAGGTTTTATGTTAATAAAAATATTAATCACCTATTGCCATTTAAAAGGATTTTTATCAATAGTAAAATAATTTGAAATTCATTTCTATAGTGATTTCCAAAGAATTTCTATAAAAACTTTTTATGATTTGCAGTCACAATCAAAATGTTAATGCATTTCTTTAATAAATCTTGCACATCATTTTTTTCTAATGTTCACCCAATACAAGGTTCAAGAACCAGTCAAGGTAGAGGGTTATTGTTGTGTCGTGTATATTGCTAAGTAAGCCTTTTACCTCTGTTCTAGTTGGTGTCCATTTATCATATGAGCTACCTGCTCATATGCAAATTATACTAATTTGCATCTCACTACATCTCCCTATAACGGAGGGGCCTTATGCCACGAGAACTTCTTGTACTTCTTGTGCCCTCCTGAACATCTTCCTTTATCTCTCTCCTTTCCCTTGGAGATCTAGATCTATCACGTCTTTCCCTATAATCAAACTGTTCCTCTTGCATACTGTGGTCTTCCTCTTCTAACTTGTCCCATTCTACTTCTTCCTCCGCAGTTTCATTCTGCATTAACTCTTCTGTTACGTCAATAATGGGCATCTCTGAAGGCATTTCCTCATCCGATTCTTCTCCTTGGGATCTTATTTGGTCAGCATGAGCTAGAACACTGTTCCCATTTTCTTTATTTAATATTGCAGTATTATGTCCTTTCTGCATAATAAATTCGGCTGACTCAGGTTGCATATTCCTATTTCTTTTGTACCACATCTTTTGATTTGTGGCATATGACATAGTCAAAGGGGACCTTAATCATCTGCCCATTAAGGCAGATGGACTTTCCGGCCTGCCTGCATGTGGAATTGTTCTGTATCTTAATAACAGTCTTGGTAGAAAAGCATCGATTTCCTCCTTCTGTTGCAAGCATGCTTTTATGCCCTTCTTTACCATCTGGACCATCCTTTCCGCTGTCCCATTACTTTGAGGGTGGTAGGGAGGGGTCTTGTAAGGTCTGCATCCTATTTTTCTTAGCCATTCATGCAAATCAGCATCCACAAATTCTGGTGCGTTATCAGTCACCAATGTTCTCGTGTCCCATTCCTCGAAAATATTACTCTTAATATTTGTTTTACGGTGGTACTTTTTTTATCAGGTACTCTCACCACTTCAGGCCAACCTGAATATGTGTCTACTAATATTAATAATAGTCCTATCCCATTGACATAGGCATGGTCCATGTGTACTCTGCTCCATGGTTCTACTTCTCAATACATGTATTTTCTTTTGCTTAAAAAATTCCTGAGTTCTGTGCATTTTTTGCATCTTCTTACGTAGTCTTCTACGTCTCTTGAGTACCCCGGTCACCACGCTTCCAATTTTAATCTTCTTTGCATAGCTGCCACTCCACAATGTACGTCATAGTGTACACTTTTTATAACCTGTCTCCTCTGTGTTTCTGGGGGAACTACCAAGTCTCCATTACATATTATCCTGTTTTCTATAGTCATTTTATGTCTGATTTCTTTGAATGGTCTTTCAGCCATTGAACAATTTCCCCAGCAATTCTGTTTTATCCTCGACATTATTCTATTTAACACTGGGTCATTTGTAGTTTCAGTAGCCATTTTATCTACAGATATTACATCGGTTTCTACAAGGTGCAAGAATGTGTCTTCAAATTCCTCGTCGTTTTTGTCCTTCTCCTCTCTATAAAACCTCAATCTAGATAAGGCATCAACGTGCGGTATCATATTCCCTTTAACATATTCAATGTCAAAGTCGAACGTCATCAGTCTAATCGCCCAACGTAATATTCTGGACGTTGTAACTTTCGGTAGCTCTTTTCTTGGGTTGAAAATAAATTCCAGTGGTCTGTGATCACTTTTCAACAAGAATTTTTTTCCATCAAAAACTGTCTTGTTTCTATCCGTTGTCCACACTATGGCTAGTGCCTCCCTTTCTATATTCGAATAATTGTGTTCAGTTGTTGTTAATCTCCTCGATAAGTACATTATGGATGCCCATCTTGTGACAAAATACCAGATATAGACTGCTCACTAGTGTCAGTAGTTAGAGTTATGTCCTTCTTAGGGTCAAAAATTTGTACTATTGGCTTATTTGCCAGAATCTGTTTTAAGTTTTCAAAGGCTTTCTGTCGGTATTCTAACCAAATGAATTCCACTTTTTTTTTCTTAACTTAGCAAATGGTTCTGTCAACTCATTATATTTTGGTACACATTTTGTATAAAAATTTACCAAACCTAAGAAAGACTCCAACTTTTTTTTATTTTTTAATATGTAGCAACTTTTAGAATTTTCTCTATTAATACTTTATTTGAGAGATCCTTCCTTTGATATTGAGTAACCCAAAATGATATTTCATTACTGTTGGTTACACACTTTTTTGTATTTATTGTCATACCAGTGTCTCTTAGCCGTTCAGTATATTTTCAGTTTTTTCTTTAAATCATCTTCATTTAAATCTCTAACACATATATCGTCTTGATAACAGATGGTATTTTCAACATTTCCTATTGCTTTTTCAATAGCTTTTTGAAAAATTGCACTTGCCGTTTTTATGCCATACGGCATTCTTTTCCACCTTAACAGGTCTATAGGTGTGTTTATGGTCGTCACTTCTTTAAAATTTTCATTTATCGGTATTTGGTGGTAAGCTGATTTTAGGTCTATTTTCGAAAATACTTTCATTCCAGCAAGTTTATATAAAGCTACTTCCACATTCGGTATAGGGTACGAGTCAGCACAAACTTTATGGTTCACCCCTATTTTATAATCTCCACAAATTCTCAGGTCACCATCTTTTTTTTTTCAATACCACAATGGGTGATGCCCATTTACTTCCTCCTGGAGGGGCAGGTTCTAATAAGTCTTCCTTTATTAGCTTTCGCAATTTAGCTATTACCAACGGTAATAAATGCACTGGTATTTTTCTCGCTTTGTAGTAGGAGGGGGAAACATTTTCTTTTAATTTCAGGTTAGCTTCATAATTTTTTAATTTTCCTGTTTTTTCTATTTCTATCTCATTAATCAACTTCGTTGAATTTATTTTTAACACGTCATTCCTCAATAGTCCATGCGTTTTTCGGCAATTTGTAACTATAATGGGTACTATTTCATATTTTCTTTTTAGTTCTATTGAACCTTCAAAGTAACCCATAATTGCTATAATCGAACCATCAAACTGACGTTGTTTTTTTTTTAAAAACAGTTTTCCCATTTTTTCCCCACAAATTTCTGGGTACTATCGTGACGTCACTACCTGTGTCGATTTGCATTTCGACAATACAGTCGTTGATTTTCACTTTTATTTTTGTATCTCCGTTTTTAGATCCAGTATTTGTATATTATCCTTTTTACATTAAAAATCTGTCTATTTTCATCCTCTACTCTTTTCCACATTTTTCGTTTTTACATACTTCTTTGAAGTGATTTTTTTTTAAACACTTTGAACACGTCTTTCCAAAGGCTGAGCATTTTTCTTTTTCATTTCATGAATTTTTCCACAGTACGCACAATTTTTCTTTTTTGTTTGTACCGTATATGTTTCAGCCATTATTTCTTCATAGGATTTATTTTATTTTGGTTGTAGGTATGTATTAATTCCTGCTGTTGTATAAATTCTATACACATATTCAAAGGCATGTTTGTAAGTTGTAACTGTTCCATTAACTTATATCTATGTGCTGAATTATGCATACCTTCAATTAATCTTAGTTGGATTAATTCTTCTTCCGTTCTGCTCTCCTGTTCCTAGTTTTTCGAATTCACAGTATTTACTCGCACTTCTTAACCGGTGTAAATATTTTACTATCGGTTCATCCACTTCCTGCTTCATTGCCATAAACTTGGTCCTTTCTGCAATCACCAGTCTTTTCTTTGGCCTCATGTTTCCCTTAATAACCTGACTTATTTCTTCGAAAGTCATTTCTTCTAGTTCTCGAGGGTAAACCATTGTAGCAACCTTCATAATCGCTTCACAACCAGCGGTAGCCATAAACAAGTCGGTGATTTCTTTTTCCCCTCCTCTGTTTTTGTTGTCTTTCAACTTTTTACATCTTGCATTAGCAGCAAAGCAACGAATCCACGTACTCTTGGTCTTCAAGAACCAAAGAGTATCCTATTGGCGACGCCATTGTTGTGTCGTGTATATTGCTAAGTAAGCCTTTTACCTCTGTTCTAGTTGGTGTCCATTTATCATGAGCTACCTGCTCATATGCAAATTATACTAATTTGCATCTCACTACAGTTATTGTTTAGAGTTATATTAGCATAAGAAAGGACAAGTGTTAGTATTAGAATTAATGTTAGTAAAAGGATATGGGTTCATACCATGGTTTAGATTCAGCTCGGAATTACACTTTTTTTTTTACTAATGTTCATCCAATACAAGTCCCAAGAGCCACTCAAGGTAGAAGGCTACTATGTGGAGTTGTATTAGCATAAGAAAAGACAGCATAACAGGAAAGATAGGCAGCTTATTCAAGACCTGAAGAGGTCAAGAGTTAATTAGCGAATAAAATTTCAGAGTTCTGGCAGAGATGTTGAAGTTGACTTTAGAAGGAACTGGAAACCTAATCCTAAGCAGGAAACAAGGGATAAACTTCTACTCCTGTTCAAAAGAACGGAGTGGTGTGTGAACCTATCTACTCGTATTGATAAAAGAAAAAGTAATTCAATAGTAAATAAAAGTTCATTGTTTTAGGAGGAGATGTTAGAAGTATAGAGTTGAAGAAGACTTTAGAAGGAACTGGAAACCCAATCCTAAAGAGGAAACAAGGGATAAACCTTCTACTCCTGTTCAAAAGACCAGAGAGGAGTGTAAACCTATCTACTCGTATTGATAAAAGAAAAAGTAATTCAATAGTAAATAAAAGTTCATTGTTTTATGAGGAAATGTTAGAAGTATAGAGTTGAAGTAGACTTTAGAAGAAACTGGAAACCCAATCCTAAAGAGGAAACAAGACGATCAGCTACTACTCCTGTTCAAAATACTTGAGAGTTGTATGAACTGGTTGATAGGCAAACCTATCTACTCCTGTTGGGAGAGGAAAAGTAATAATAATTACTGAACAAAATTTCAGATTTCAGGCAAATATGTCAGAAGTACAGAGTTGAAAGAACCAGAAACCAACCCTAAACAGGAAACAACGGATAAACTTTGGTTCAGAAAACAGGGGAGGTGTATGAACCAGGTGATAGGCAAACCTACATGAAAATCCAATTTACAATAATGTTAATAATCTAAAGGATATATAAAATGAAATCTGGATGTTTAAAAGTCATTTCTTGGCTCAAACCATATCATAAAATTAAATGAAATAACCAAACATCATAATTCTTTTGTAGAGTGAGTCTATAGTTAAATATAAAGATAAGTAACAGAACTGTCAAACAAACAGAATTGACAAAGTTTGCAATAACAAGAAAAAGAAAAGAAAAAAAAACAGGACACAAAATAATATCAAGCAAGCAAACAATATATGCAAGGCAAATTAACAGTAATAAAACAAAGCAACAGTATCTGTCTATATCTCTGAGATGAGGTATCATGATTTGTCTATGTAGAGTAAATGGACATGGTTAAATGCAAAATAAGTAATAACAGAACTATCCAACAAACAATTGACAAAGTTTGCAATAAGCAATAACATGAAAAAAAACAGGACACAAAATAATATCAAGCAAGCAAACAATATATGCAAGGCAAATTAACAGTAATATGGCAAAAAGAATTGTGGTTGACACACAAGAGCAATCTCGGACAAGCAAATGTAACATTCTGACTCTAAGACATGACAGACTGGGACTGAGTCTGAATTGGGCTATTTTATTGGCTAGAAAAAATCCCAGCATGCATTTGTGTGCTTCTACCTTCTTTGTGAGGGGCAAGTTTTTTTTGCAGTCATTCCTAGCATAGATAAAACTTTATATCATATGTGTTTTGTAAGTTCCCTGTGAATATGTGGTATTGTGG
Organism: Acanthosepion pharaonis; assembly: GCA_903632075.3. NCBI lineage: Eukaryota > Metazoa > Mollusca > Cephalopoda > Sepiida > Sepiidae > Acanthosepion > Acanthosepion pharaonis. The sequence goes on along the minus strand of CAHIKZ030002752.1, from coordinate 200,608 downwards.
TATATGGTGGATTGAATGGCAATAGATGAGTTCTTGTAATGAATGAGTAAATTATAATGAATGAATGGGTCATGAATCTGACTACCTAAGCTTAGGATAGTTAGTAAAGATCAGCCTCATCCCACTTCTCTTTTTGGCCTTGTGCTATAATTGTATGTTAAATACAATAAATACACATTACTAGCATAGATAGGAACCAGCATCTTTTTGGAAGTGCTTCTTGTTTGGACTAAGTACTTTTCAATAATCCCTTGTATTTTTGTAGATAATGTTTTTCTCATTATCATTTTACAAGTTGTTTAAACTCTTGAACTTATTCTTTTCATTGTTTTTTTTTAAGTCTATAGTATAGATGAAAAGAAAAAAATATAGAAAGCTCTTTTTTTCTGGATTTTGCAGGCCAAACAAATAGTAACTAGAAGAAAAATAATTGCAGAATGGAATATGTTCTTTCTTTCTTTCTTTTAATCATTTCATTCCAATAAAGTCAATAAGACACAAGGTGGCTACTGAGAGTGAAAGAATCCAAGGCAAACATTATTAAAGAGAGAAGACAATAAAAGGACAGGATTCAATGAAATGATGAGACCTATCTGCCAATCTAGTACTGTACTTAAATTTGTAAAATCAAGGTACCAAAGAGGAAAGCTCATCAGAACGATTACCCTGAAAATATTTATAAAAAAAAAGGCATGTTATGGCAGTGGCAAAGTGGCTGAAGCCAAGATGCCTGTTCAAGATTGATTCTTCTTTGTATTTTATCAAGAATCTCTAAATACATGGCAGAAGTACCAAACCAAATGTGATAGCAACATTCAGTGCATAGATGAATGGTAGACTTATAAAGGCATAAGATAGATACTAGAAAAAAACTCATTTAGCATGACACAGTGAACAAACTTTCCTAACAGCAGATCTAGCAATTGATTCAATATATCATATCAGTGAAAAATATTGTGTTACTCTCCTAGAGATTAGCATCAGCCATAATGATGTAAGGAAACAATGGTTCTCTCAGATGAATAAAAAAGAGCAGTTTTGTTTTGGAGGTTTTAAAATTAACAAGCCATTCCTTGCCTCAGTTAACAATGGATTGTAGGTCATATTTTAGATCAGCTGCCAATTTCACTTTATTGAACAGACTTGTTGAACTTACCATTAAGACAGGAATAAATGGTTGTGTTATCAGCATAGATATTCAGTTAACAACCCAAGATAACATCAGAAAGGTTGTTGATGGAAATGTTATAATTATTGTAGCAATATGAATTTGAATGTAACTTTACTGACATGTCATAACAATAAACACTTTAAGTACATAAGTTAAAAGTTATAAGTGTATAAACTGATTGATTAAAAGTTATAAGTGTATAAACTGATTGATTAAAAGTTATAAGTGTATAAACTGATTGATTAATTGGAGAAGAGAAAAGAAAGAAACAAAATCTATATTTTTAAAATAGTGTTTCTTATTTTCCATTTTCATCTCAGTAAATACAGTAGCAGGAGGTGAAGTTCGTTCTGAGGAGACACTTTTTGGTGAGAGCAGCACTTAGGGGAATTAGTACAATGAAAGATTAGTGTTACCATTATAGAGTGGAGGCAAATTCTACGACTGCTTTGGACAGCACAGTCACTAAATACAACACTGATTTGCATATGTTTAATTTGACATAGACAATTACTTCTGATAAATATTTCATTTGACACTGAAAAGAATTCAACACAAACGTGTATTGGAAGCCAATATTAATTATTATTATTATTATTATTATTATTATTATTATTATTATTATTACTACTATAATCATTTGTGTATGTTATGTTTCCTGCTTTGTATCCTGTAGAGTCAGACATAAACTATGGTCCTTAGGCCCTATAGGAGAATTTCTGCATTTATGGTGAACACAATTTGTCAGTATGTCTGCTTAGCAAGCATTGGTCCTCTGCAGCAACTTTTCAACTTTTACCCTGCACTACATAACCACTGATGGGTATGGGATTTGTTTACAGCAACTTGTTTGGTATGAACAAAGTATTGACTATGAAGAGGCTTATCTTGACATTATTTCTGATTTAGTACATTGTATTTGTCTTTGCTTTCTTTTGTAGGTTCTTTGCTGCTACGGTAGGTGTAATATGGCATATTTTCACTTCTTCACCTACTTGAAATTGACTTTCGAATTTTTTTGGTATCCTTATTTCTTCTATGTCCTTTGATACAGATTAACATCCAATCTACTGCAATCTTCAGGTATCTTTAAAGACCGATTGTTGTGCTTTTGTAAGACAGTTCTAGTTGAACTAATCCTCTTCCTCTTTCTGATCAGGGTACATAAAGACAAACAACATCAGATGCATGTGGTGGCAAGTGTGACGCCTTCTCTTTTTGAGATCTATTCATTTAATGTCAGCTATGATCCAATTAAAGATGTTGAAACTGTATTGAACCACAGGGACAGCCAAAGTATTTATGGTTGATATTGTGTTTTGTGATTTCACCTCGGTATTTAACACCAGATGCATAAACTGTAGTCTTCATTTCTTACTTTCTCTTTCATGTAGGTATGTTGTATTCGATCTCCTTCGATGAATCCTAGGTATTTATAGGCTTCTTCATGTTCCAGTTCCCTAATCTTTCTGACAAAATCTAGATCTATTGAATGTATTTCTGTAATTCTCCTTTTCTTGAATGTTACTTTTGCCCATTTATCTAACCCGAAATCCATACCAATCTCATCACCGAAACATTTTATAGTGCATAATAAATTCAGCTGACTCGGGTTGCATATTCCTGTTTCTTTTTACCACATCTTTTGATTTGTGGCATATGACATAGTCAAAGGGACCTTAATTGTCTGCCCATTAAGGCAGATGGACTTTCCGCCTGCCTGCATGTGGAATTGTTCTATAACTTAATAGTAGTCATGGTAGAAAAGCATCGATTTCCTCCTTCTGTTGCAAGCATGCTTTTATGCCCGTCTTTACCGTCTGGACCATCCTTTCTGCTATCCCATTACTTTGAGGGTGGTAGGGAGGGGTCTTGTAAGGTCTGCATCCTATTTTTCTTAACCATTCATGCAAATCAGCATCCACAAATTCTGGTGCGTTATCAGTCACCAATGTTCTCGGTGTCCCATTCCTCTTAATATTTGTTTTACGGTGGTACTTTTTTTTATCAGGTACTCTCACCACTTCAGGCCAACCTGAATATGCGTCTACTAATATTAATAATAGTCCTATCCCATTGACATAGGCATGGTCCATGTGTACTCTGCTCCATGGTTCTACTTCTTGGGGCCATACATGTATTTTCTTTTGCTTAAAATTCCTGAGTTCTGTGCATTTTTTTGCATCTTCTTATCTGATAGTCTTCTACGTCTCTTGAGTACCCCGCCACCAAGCTTCCAATTTTAATCTTCTTTGCGTAGTTGCCACTCCACAATGTACGTCATCGTGTACACTTTTTTATAACCTGTCTCCTGTGTTTCTGGAGGAACTACCAAGTCTCCCTTACATATTATCCCATTTTCTATAGTCATTCTATGTCTAATTTCTTTGAATGGTCTTTCAGCCATTGAACAATTTCCCCAGTGATTCCGTTTTATCCTCGACATTATTCTATTTAACACTGGGTCATTTGAAGTTTCAGTAGCCATTTTATCTACAGATATTACATTGGTTTCTACAAGGTGCAAGAATGTGTCTTCAAATTCCTCGTCGTTTTTGTCCTTCTCCTCTATAAAACCTCAATCTAGATAAGGCATCAACGTGCGGTATCGTATTCCCTTTAACATATTCAATGTCAAAGTCGAACGCCATCAGTCTAATCGCCCAACGTAATATTCTGGACGTTATAACTTTTGGTAGCTCTTTTCTTGGGTTGAAAATAAATTCCAGTGGTCTATGATCACTTTTCAACAAGAATTTTTTTCCCATCAAAAACTGTCTTGCTCTATCCGTTGTCCACACTATGGCTAGTGCCTCCCTTTCTATATTCGAATAATAATTGTGTTCAGTTGTTGTTAATCTCCTTGATAAATACATTATGGGATGCCCATCTTGTGACAAAATACCAGATATGGACTGCTCACTAGCGTCAGTAGTTAGAGTTATGTCCTTCTTAGGGTCAAAAATTTGTACTATTGGTTTTTTTGCCAGAATCTGTTTTAAGTTTTCAAAGGCTTTCTGTTGGTGTTCTAACCAAATGAATTCCACATTTTTTTTTTCTTAACTTAGCAAATGGTTCTGTCAACTCATTATATTTTGGTACATATTTTCTATAAAAATTTACCAAACCTAAGAAGGACTCCAACTCTTTTTTATTTTTTGGTGTAGCAACTTTTAGAATTTTCTCTATTAGTACTTTATCTGGAGAAATCCCTTCCTTTGATATTGAGTAACCCAAAAATGATATTTCATTACTGTTGGTTACAAATTTTTTTGTATTTATTGTCATACCAGCGTCTCTTAGCCGGTTCAGTATATTTTCAGTTTTTTTCTTTAAATCATCTTCATTTACATCTCCAATACATATATCGTCTTGATAACAGATGGTATTTTCAACATTTCCTATTACTTTTTCAATAGCTTTTTGAAAAATTGCACTTGCCGTTTTTATGCCACACGGCATTCTTTTCCACCTTAACAGATCTATAGGTGTTTTTATGGTCGTCACTTCTTTAAAATTTTCATTTATCGGTATTTGGTGGTAAGCTGATTTTAGGTCTATCTTCGAAAATACTTTCATTCCAGCAAGTTTATGTAAAGCTACTTCCACATTCAGAACAGGGTACGAGTCAGCACAAACTTTATGGTTCACCCCTATTTTATAATCTCCACAAATTCTCAGGTCACCATCTTTTTTTTTCAATACCGCAATGGGTGATGCCCATTTACTTCCTCCTGGAGGGGCAGGTTCTAATAAGTCTTCCTTTATTAGCTTTTGAATTTAGCTATTACCAACGGTAATAAATGCACTGGTATTTTTCTCGCTTCCGTAGTAGAAGGGGGAAACATTTTCTTTTAATTTCAGGCTAGCTTCATAATTTTTTAATTTTCCTGTTTTTTTCTATTTCTATCTCATTAATCAACTTTGTTAAATTTATTTTTAACACGTCATTCCCCAATAGTCCATGCATTTTTTGGTAATTTGTAACTATAATGGGTACTATTTCATATTTTCTTTTTAGTTCTATTGAACCTTCAAAGTAACCCATAATTGCTATAATCGAGCCATCAAACTGACGTAATTGTACGTTGGTTTTTTTTTTAAAACAGTTTTTCCATTTTTCCCCACAAATTTCTGGGTAATATCATGACCTCACTACCTGTGTCGATTTGCATTTCGACAATACAATCATCGATTTTCACTTTTATCTTTGTATCTCCATTCTTAGATACAGTATTTTGTATATTATCCTTTTTTACATTAAAAATCTGTATTTTTTCATCCTCTACTCTTTCCACATTTTTTGTTTTACATACTTCTTTGAAGTGATTTTTTTTTAAACACTTTGAACACGTCTTTCCAAAGGCTGGGCATTTTCTTTTTTTTCATTTCACGAATTTTTCCACAGCACGCACAATTTTTTTCTTTTTGTTTGTACCGTATATGTTTCAGCCATTATTTCTTCATCGGGATTTATTTTTATTTTGGTTGTAGGTATGTATTAATTCCTGCTGTTGTATAAATTCTATACACATATTCAAAGGCATGTTTGTAAGTTGTAACTGTTCCATTAACTTGTATCTATGTGCTGAATTATGCATACCTTCAATTAATCTTAGTTGATTAATTCTTCTTCCGTTGTCTGCTCTCCTGTTCCTAGTTTTTTGAATTCACAGTATTTACTCGCACTTCTTAACCAGTGTAAATATTTTACTATCGCTTCATTGCCATAAACTTGGTCCTTTCTGCCATCACCAGTCTTTTCTTTAGCCTCATGTTTCCCTCAATAACCTGACTTATTTCTTGAAAAGTCATTTCTTCTAGTTCGAGGGTAAACCATTATAGCAACCTTCATAATCGCTTTCACAACCAGCTGTAGCCATGAACAAGTTGGTGATTTCATTTTCCCCTCTGTTTTTTGTTGTCTTTCAACTTTTTACATCTTGCATTAGCAGAAAAGCAACAAATCCACGTATCTACGTACTCTGGGTCTTCAAGGACCAAAGAGTATCCTATCGGCGACGCCATTGTTATGTCGTGTATATTGCTAAGTAAGCATTCGACCTCTGTTCTAGTTGTTGTCCATTTATCATATGAGCTACCTGCTCATATGCAAATTCTCTAATTTGCATATCACTACAGTATAGTATATAATAAAACAGATAGATTTGTTACAAAAGAAATTAATTGCACTTTCAAATCTGAATTCAGATATCAAGATTGAGGCAACACTTTACTGATTAGATGAAATAAATGAATCTGATGCTTTGAATATACAAGAAATTGATTAACCATTTTAAAAATCAACATTCTCAAAATAAAAGATTTAAAATCCATTAACATATAGTAAGCTTTAGAAATATCAAATGATACAAACTCATTTAAAAAATAAATGACTTGTAGTTGACAACTATTGATAGGACTTAGTAAAACAAGACAGTTCATTCAATCTTATTGTCTAAAAACTGAATCACTTCATGTTTTAAGACTTAAAAGTATCAAACATTTCATTTTACTTGTTCATAATTTTGCTATGACAACAGACATGTTCCATTATCACAAAAGTAATTTGATAAAAACCAAAGCATTAGTTTCATGATTGCTTTGATCTTCAATCATTACAATTTCTGGAACAGATATGGTTACCATGACAAGCATTGAGGATGTTTCTTTATTTCTGGAGCAGGAAAAGGAAGTTGGCTTGCTGGCTGAAAAAAGACAAAAAAGAAAACATGTACTGTAAGTTTTAGTTATGAAATAAAAAGCAATTTGGTAGTCATTTCTAAATAAATTAAGAGAATAAAAAAAGATTTTAGCCGGCTCTTTTCCTTGGATTGCTGTAGTTTTGCCTGGAGGTGGAGGTGCATCAGCAAGACTCTTGGTAAAAAATTGGCATCCAAGTCATCAAAAAGTCCAAGCAGACACAGATATGCAAATTGGTTACTTTTATTGCAACTGAAAATAAATATTTATTTTAGAGAATAGCAATTCAATAATTTTTAATTAAAAAAATGAATGTATTTAAATGAAATTGCTTATATAAAAAATATTTTAAAAAAATAAAGTGAGAATTCATTGAATATGATTATACATGTCAAACAAGTAGTTAAAAGGTTATCATAAAAAAATAAGTAAAATCCATTGAAGTAAAAAACAAAAAAACAATCATAACAGTAACTGATGTGAAAGATGGTTAAGTTATTTGCTTAAATAAATCATTTTTTTTTAATAAAAGATGCAACATTAAATCATTGTGAAAGATCAGTAGTGAGAATGACATTGTTGAAGGAATAAATAAAGGCAAATGTTAATCTTACTCTAATTCAGCAAATATCTTTTTTTGTCCATGTACCATCATTCAAGGGGGCTACAATTACCAAATTTGTTGTGGTTGACCTCAGAACATGCTTTTTAATTCATTTCAATGACCCCAAAATTTACTACATTAATTTCAACAATCAATTTTAATAATTTAAAAACTGATTTTTAAACTAATTCAATTCGTAAGTATAATGTTAAACTGGATTCTATGTCCAATTAGTTGAATTAAATTTATTTAATGTCCAACTACAAAGCAAACCTCTGGCTGAAATGTCTTAGCCGAAACCAAAGTTATGACTTCTCTCCATTTATTTCTAGGAAATAAAACAAAAAAATATTTTAAGATGTGATTTAGGACTTCATATGATTTTCAGATAAGGTTATGATTCAATAAATGTATAGTTCAAATGTATGATCTCTTATTGAATCCAAAGTTTCCAATTTAGGCACTTTGTAAGAACTAGCTTAAGACCTGTGTTTTCAATGTGTAATGATAAAAATTCCCTAAAGAGAAAGGGATAGAGAGTAATTGATGAAAATTGCAACTTTGATCAATCACTAATCAGAACAGATCCAAAAGTAGAGACTCAAGCAATTCACCTTCTCCAAAAAATGTGAAGAAATAAGAATGTATAAAAAGAAAAATAAAAGGACACACTATTAAAAGGAAGAGTTTGCCAGTCATTTTTATTGCTACTCCATATCTGAGGCTAAAACCAAAACATGAATTGGATATGATGTGAACACAAAATCATCTAAATTAGTCAGGTCCATATAATATAAAGTTGCTGAAAATATTTTTACTTTTTTGGGTTGTAACAACTATAATGCCATTTAACTCCAACAAATTTAAAAGACCTTGTGAAAAAAAAAAAAAAATTAAGCCAAACAAGACTTTTTAGCAACAAAGATTTTTACATTTTTTCATCAACACCTATTTAGTGAATAATACCTGAGAAACCATCTTTTTCTGCTGTTGAATTCTTTTGTCTTAACATCTATCATGTTGTCAGTACCAGGAGAGCTGGGACCTTTTGAGTAAGTAAAAAGACATCATCATTCTGAAACATTGTAAAAAAAAAAAAAAAAAAAAAAAATTAAAAAAAAGCATAAAGTTAAAATAGAAAATGTATACAAGTGGTAGTGATTTTTTTTTTTTAATTAAAATCTATGCAGGTTACAAGTGACCAATGAGAATTTTTTTTCAAGACAAATATAGTTATTACTTTGGTTTTGAAACATTTATCAATGATGAAATATTTAATTGGAACCAGCTTAATACTGGCATCAAGTAAATTTCAAAAGATGGATGAAGAAACATTTTTATCAAAATCTGGTCTTCAAAATAGAGAACCTTTCAATATTGCAGTGATTGCTATTAACACATTTCAACTTGAATGACTTAAAAAGAAAAAAAAGCTACAAAATATAATTAAGTTAATCAAACTAAGACATAACGTATATACTTGTGTATTAAGCAGACTTCATGTATAGTGCAAACCCTATTTTTTTGCATAGAAACTGATTATAAAAACTCACACTATATGGTAATACTTACAGCTCTTAAAGCTAAACCAAAAAAGAATCAAGCAAAACGTTACCTTTTGAGACCATTTTGCTTTTCTGGTCTATTATCATCAAGGATAGTATCTTTCAAAATGACCACTGCTTGCATAGAGTTATCAGACTGCATTTTGAAGTCAACATCAAACAGTTGTAACTCAAAATGACCCAAACATTTTTGGGATCTCTGGTGACCACTTTTACTGATTGATTAGCCTAAATTAAAAAAAAAAAATTAAAATAAAAAATGTGAAATAAAAAAATATTTTAATGAAAATTAATTGTCGTAAAATACAAATCAAACATTATGAACAGTGTTTTTGGTTTATGTTAGATGGTTCATATAACATTAAGCAATAGTTAATATTGTTAAAAATAAAAAAAAAATTGAACTCATCTTACTACTTAAAAAGTGATATCTGAATGTAAGACCTCATGAGAAGAAAAAAGTTGAATAGGAGGATTTATTTAATTTTCTTTTACAAATTTTGTTGCAGGAAAAAAAAAAAAAAAAAAAAAAAAAATAAAAAAAAAAGAAAAAAAAAGACAAAAAAAAAACAAAAAAAAAAAAAAAAAAAAAACAAACAAAACCTCAAAAAAAAAAAAGACAAAAAAGACAAACAAAAGAAAAAAAAAAGACAAAAAAAAAAAAAAAAGACAAAAAAAAAAAGACAAAAAAAAAAAAAAAAAACAAACAAAAAAAAAAAAAAAACAAAAAGAAAAAAAAAAGACAAAAAAAAAAAAAAAAGACAAACAAAAAGAAAAAAAAAAAAACAAAAAAAAAAAAAAAAGACAAACAAAAAAAAAAAGAAAAAAAAAAAAAAAAAAGACAAACAAAAAAAAAAAAAAAAAAGAAAACAAAAAAAAAAAAAACAAACAAAAACAAACAAAAAGAAAAAAAAAAGACAAAAAAAAAAAAAAAAAACAAACAAAAAGAAAAAAAATCTTCATAGGCATGAAATGCCATTTTTCTGTGGCTGATTTCGTGTCACCCATTAGAATTGGTGAAACTTTTGAGTGACTACATCTTGATCATTATTGCAGATTTTGAGAGCAAGCACACCGAAAATATTTCCAGTGCTTTGAAACTTTGAGAAGATTTTTTTTTTTAAAAAAGCACTTTTTAAATTTTGAGATTTTAGCTTGCTAGCTAACGTTCTTGGCCATCTTCAAATCTTCATTCTAGTTTCTTTAGAAATATTCACTATGATTTCAAGCAATGAATGAATTTTAAAATTCAATGTTAGTTTATGCCTAAATATACATTATAGGCCAAAAGTTTGGGTCAGTTTCTTTATATTTAATAATTAGCAAGTTTCATAAATTCTTTGGTTTAATTAAATTCTACTAATAAGCTAGGATAGAAATTATTTAATCCATGGAGTTTTTTAGAGAGGGTTAAATTCACCAGCCTAAAATTATTTTACTAACCAATATGGCCAATTAGGTATTTTTTTATGTATGTTAATTTCATTACTATTGAATATATTGATAAAATCCTTCAAGGAAAGTTTCTTTGGCTCAAAAATAAATTTTAAAAAAATGGCATGCAATCTGCAATGAGTTTTGAAAAAGGCATGAAACCTGCAATTTTTAGGTGATCCTTTGAAATCTGCAATGAAGGTTGACCCAAAAACTTTTAGCCTATAGAGTGTTTATGCATAATTATATACATATATTTTATGTATAAATATATTTATAAATTAGATATGAAGAAAAAATGATCAGTGTTGACATGAAGGTTATTTTCTATTAGTAGTTCTACCACTAATATGCAAATATTTTTTTCACAAAAGATAACAAGATGGGTAACAAAAAGATCAAGTAACTGGAAAACTTTGGCCAATTTTGTGGGTCATCTCATATCTTCCAATTTCATTCAAAACTCCTGTTAAAAAATATTAATAAGGTATACAAATTTACTCTGTAGAAAGGACAATGCAAAATATTCACTTATATGCTGGCAGTTATTAGAAATTTACAACAGTTTAAAGTAAGTATAGACTTTGACATGGTCCAATATTTTTTCTGTCAATTTATAAATTGCAAAGATGAATATAGACATGCAACAATTCTTGCAAGTTAACAGTAATTCAATCAAGTCTCTAACAAGTTAATAAATAAGCAATTATTAAATACTGAAATTAACAGACAATAGATGAAATATAGGTGATAAAAACTTCATGTTAAGAGATATTTACTCAATATTTAAAATAAAGAATGAGTTCAGTACCAAACTGTTCCTATAACCTGTTTGCTCATTTCCTCAAAACAGTAATTCTTTCTGGCTGTTATTAATTCATAACTTTAAGCATTAAAGAATTGTACTTTTGAAGGTCAAAAGATCTGATATTTTTTTTAATTATTTCACTACAAGCAAGGCTATAAAGTCACTAAAACAAGGATTACTGCAAAGAGGTTAGTATGGAAGATTATGAAGAAACATTAAGGAAAAGAAAAAATATAAAAAGACAGTAAATAACAATTGACATTGCATTTAAATGTGTGTGTGGCGTGAGAGAGAGAGAGTAAATGTTTGGACGGGTTATATATATTGGTTAACATATGTGATTGAAAAAATATGCAGGTATCTCAGAAATCTATCAATGGACTGCTGTAGGAATTTGGGTAAAAGTAATTGGTGCAACTGATAGCTTGTGTTCCCATGTCAAAACTAATTGAGCTTAATATCAAGATGATTATGCAAAAACACAAAACCAGCCTTTAAATAGTGTAGAATAAGTATTTGGTCTATTTTACAAGTATACACAGTGATTAACTTTTTAAAATGTTATTGTCTATACAATTCAGAAAAATGCTACTCATACAAATATAGATGTATAAAGGAAAAAATCTTTACAAAATAAGTCATATTAATAATAATGGTAAAGCCTAACAAAAAAAAAAAAATCATGGTTTCTAAGTAGTTTGTTCTTCAGAAATTAGTAATTTCAATAATAGACTTAGTATTATGTCTAATGAATTTAGCAATGAAGCAAAAATAGAGAGACTTCTTGATCTGACATTAAAATAAAAAAACTTATTAATCTGCTGCAAAAGGGTTCATTTCATTAAATTTAGATAAAAGTGTTTTATACTTTGACAGATCAAAATGACTGAATTTTCAGAGGGATTATTGTTTTGTACTAGTCATTGAAAATAAAATAATTGCATATTTATTTTAACAGAATATACACTGCATATACTTGCATATCATGCAACTTTTGAAGACCAAATTTTGAAGCTAATTTTAAGAGAGTTAGCATCATACAAGAGATATAAAATGTTGGCCCTAGCTATGCCATTAACCAAACTATATATCCATTTATTGTAGTGAAAAAGAACAAACATAATTTTGATAAAACTGATGTTTTTTACTTAACTGTATCAATAATAATGCATGTAAATAAAATACAAACAGTTTTCAATTGTTTACATTTATAAGATGTTTAGCTGTTTTTTGTTTAGTTGTTTATGTCTGTACATGTTTACACAATAAGTATAGCATTATTAATGATACTTTATCACTCTCGAATACGGGAAAAAAAGGGTATGTTTTGCCAAAAAACCGGGGATCCCATTTTCCCCCAGTCCCACACTGTTCACATATTTTTTTTTGTGTGAGTCATGAGGAGGGGCTTTTCCCATATGTAAAAGGAGTGTATGTGTGTGAGTCCCATATGTCAAGAGTGTATGTGCATGTATGTATTTTTTTGTAAGTGGGGTGTTTCCGAAACAATTTTCCCCCCACTTCCAAAAAACCCTTTATGCAACCATATAAAAAATTTTAAAAAAATTAATCAGTTTTTTAAAAAGTGAAACCTAGGACTAAATTCACATAAATTCAACTAAATATATATATATATATATATATATATATATATATTTTTTATATTTATTTTATTTTAGGGCCAAGTACAAAACACAAGAAGTTAGTGTTGAAAATAAAAACATCATCATCAACATGTTAAAAATAGAACCCAAAAGCAACCAAAGGCTGGGGACCAAAAGGGGGTATGTGCACATGTCATGTGTGTTGTGTGGGGGGGAAGGGGGTTTTCTAACAGTGACGGGTAGATCTGAAAAGGTCAAGAACCCCCCTCCCCACCCTTTTTTTGGGAAAAGGGAAAGGGGGGTAAAAAAAAAGTTGGGTATTGAAAAAAAATGGGAATTACAACTTTTATATTTATATATGTCCAATGATGGATATTTTATCTGTCCCTTAGCCAAATTGTTCTTTGGATGTGTTTGTGTAAAACCAAAAGGGGTACCCCTGTATGTGTGTTATGCATAAAAAGAGTGTCACCCCAAAAAAAACACAAAAAGTGGGTTCTCTCTCCCACCAACCAAAATAGTCAAACAAGCAAAATAGATCCTTTTTAAAAAAAAAACTTTTTGCCCCATGACCCAAAAAGCGGAAACCCAGGGTCACAAACTCATATCTATAAACTGAGTATATATATATATATATATATATATATATATATATATATATATATATATGTATGATGTATGTATGTATACATATATATTCATGTGTGTGTGTGTGTGTGTGTGTGTGTATGCATTAAGTATTAAATTGAAAGTCATTAAACCAGGGAACTACTTACTGAAATCACCCTTTGAAAATTGCTTTATAAAATAAAATCTCCCACATTAAGAAAGGAGGGATTAATTAATTTATAGAAACATTATTTATTTTATTTTTTGATACTACCCAATACAAAGGGGCCCAAACCCTAAAAAATGAGGATAAAGAATAAAGAAAAAGAGATAACATTTGACCCTATTTTGGAAAAAGGGGTTAAGATTGTTTTGTTTAAAAAAAGATGCTTTTTGGGGGGTCTAAAAGAAATTAGTTCTTCGGGAAAAAGCTATCTGAATAGGAATTTTATTGGAATAAAAGGGGGAAGGGGATTTTTTGGGGTACTGTATACATGGACAGCGGGGTTTACCTGTAAAGGTCAAACTGGAGAACAAAGGGAAATTTTCAGTTTGTCAGAACTTTTTTCCTTTGGGAAATAGATTAAGAGGTTTGTAATTTTTTATCTTGAAAAATTTTAATCACTTGTATAAGAATTTGAGAAGGATATAAGGAGCAAACTTTTTACCATTAAATGAATTTTAAAACCCTTTTTACTAATTCAGGACCTGATTGGTTAACTCCCTTCAAATCAGGACCCTTTTCCCGGGGCTCACCGAAAACCCCCCCCCCCTGGGAAATCTTCCTCTTTTAATTTGGGGTAGGTTTCCACATTTTAAAATTTTTCCCTTCCAATGTTAGGGGGAAACAGAAACCCTTATCACCCTTTTATATGTAGTAAACCCTTTGAACATAATCCAGTCTTTGTGTTTCTTTTCTCTTTCAAATATGCCCCATTTTTGTTTTTGTGAACTTTAATTATCCTCAAAATCTTTATACTAAAAAAGGCTAATGAATGTTTTCGAAAGTTGTAAAAAGATTTATCAACTCTAGCCTATATTGAAGCAAAACTCCATTTTGGATCTGATTTGACTCTTGTAAAGATAAAATGGCAAGAGGGAATAGATACCTTTTTTGGGATGCAAAAAAAAACAACTATTTTTTTTGCCCCCAATGATGAATCATATATGGGTTCATTTAGACCTAAAAGTGAATTTGAATCCCAGTAGATGTTCAAAAGTAGCTTCATTTTAAGTACAACTGTTCATCAAGATAGGGGGGAAAAATTCCCGGGCCTGCTTAGTATTGAGGAAAATTTTTAACTTTGTTTTTGGAGATGTTGAATGATACTTAATAAACTGCCTATTGAGATGTCAGGGGAAGGTCAGAGACACAGTGAGCAGCTGCCTGGTTTAGTCATCTAGATTATTTTTTGATGCAATTAAACCTTTATATTACTCAAAAATATTCCCCCAAATAAAAAAGAAAAGGGGTAGGTCTGGGGGAAAGGGTTTTTGGGACATCTGCAATGACTATTAATTTTGACCTTTTATTTCATCAATCTGATAAGAAGGACGATGGTTTCTAAACACTTTAAGGGAAATTTTTGTAAACTCTTTCAATTTCAAAAAATTTTCTTGAATTGGTTTTTAAAATTAAAAAAAGCTTTGGGAAAATTTCCTTTAAAAAAACAAGTCAAAAAAAGACTCCTTATATAAAAAAAATTTCAAATTCATCCATAATTTAAATGTTTCCAAAAAAAATTCTATCAGCTAAAATAAAAAAACCTTTTTTCCCATTAAATTTTCTGAAAATTTTAACAACTACCGCCCTGTTGGAATTTGGTCATTAAAAACTTTTAAATAGAAATGGGGAAAAAATTTTCATCACATCTGAGATTTAAAACACCCAAAAATACACAGGAATTATTTTCAGATAGCCGCCAAAAGAAACAAACTTCCTTTATAAAGTTAGAAAAATTTACAAAAACTTTTTTTAACCCAAAATCTTTTCATAGAAAAAAAATTTTTTCTTAAAAATTAAAATTTAAACCCCTTTTTAAAACCAAGGCGAAAAACTTTTTTAATTAAACATTTCAAAACAAAAAGGGAAATTTTTTTTTTAAATATACTTTTTTCAGCATCTTTCAAACAAAGAAATTGTAAATTGTGTGTATAAAATTTAATTTTTTTTTCCCAAAAATGTATTTTTTTTCATGATTGAATTTTTACCATTTTGGGTATTTCTTTTAATTTATATTTGTGGGTATTGCATATTTTATTTGGAAAAATCTTAAAATTCACAGAACCTTCCCCAGATCCCCTTTTAATACCCATAATTTTTTCCAAAAACCTTTTAAATTGTCAAAAAGATATTTGGGTGATTGCTTGTTTTTGATTAATTTATCAAAAAAGGCCCCCATTGAAATTGTGCAAAAGAAAGCTAGGATATCAGCAGGGGGTCTAGAAGTGTTAACTGTTTTTCACTCGGTTTTTTCTGTTGAAGGGGATCAACAGCCTTCCGACTATAGACTCAAAGAGTATACCAATAAGGCAATATTGGATGGGGGTGATCATTTTTTATACACTCTTTTAAAACAGGGCCCTAAATGCTGACCACTTTGGGAAACATTTTTTGGGAGTGGGTTAAAAAACCCTTTATTAATATTATACATAACTCACAAAAAAGGGTTTTAAGATCAACCAAAAGGGATAGAGATTTTTTTCAAACAGCTTTTTTTAGAGTCATGGTTTTTTTGAGTTTGGAAAAATTCCCATGCCAAAATAGAGAAAATTACAAAGTTTGTGCCCAAGAAAAGGGACATTTGGTAAGGGGTAACTTTAAAATCTAAAGGAGGTTTTGGCCAAAACCTTTTTAAAAACTTAGATTATGTGATGAGGGCAAGATAACTTCGAGGATATTTATAAATGGGGGTACCCATGCTTAAAATTGACAGAAAGAAGGAATTTATTATAAGTAATAGGTATTATGTTATAAGTAATTTTCATTTAATCCAAAAACAATTTTTTTAATTTAAAAAAACTTCATTTTGTTAATAAATAACAGTATACAATTTATAAAACACCCAGGAAAAATATCCATATTTTATCCTCATAAAAGTTACATATTTACAAAAAAATTTTTACTGAAAAATTCCCAAAAACCCAATATTTTTTGTTAAACTTTGGGAAAATCGGTAATCCTTGACAGTCCTGGAAATTTAATCTTTTATTTTAAAAGTCTGGGAAAAAGGGGTTTTTAAAAAAAAAAGATAGATAAAATTTAGTTTTATTTTGATCTGTGTCGCTTTTTTTTTGGGGGGTTTTTTTGGTTTTGTCATAGCTTTTTGTGTGTTGACATGAATAAAACGACTTGGGTTTTTATTATGTCAAAAATTTTCACTGCCCCCAATTGGGTCCCCCACAAAAAAACTTTCACACACACACACACACACACACACACAAAATATTTGATTGGGTTTGGGCCCTGGGTTTCACGCTTTTTTGGGGTCATCAGACAAACTGATTAATTTTTTTTTTAAAAATTTTTGGGTTTTTTGTAGATTGCATGTTTTGGGGTTATTATGGAAAAAAAAGGTTGTTGATATCCCATGCTAAGCAAAAACATGAAAACATGTTCGTAACTTTCGAAGGGGCACAACATATAAAACTCGCGGGGCCCGGGGCCCATACAGATATATTTTTAGCCCCTTTTCTGAATCTGAGTGCTTTTACCAAAAAACCTTTTTTTAAAATATAAATAAATTATATATATATATATATATATTTATATTTATATACACACACTTTTACACACACACTTTTCACACACACACACACAATATATATATATATATATATATAAATTTTGTGTATTTATTCATTTTTCATTCATACATGTTTCAATAATATGAAAAGTGTTCTTTTTATAAAGGGTGACAAGTTTTTAAATTTTCATTAAAAAAAAAGAAAATCATGGATTAAAGCGTTTTCTTTCTTGGTTTAATGTTTTCCTTTTCAGACATTATGAAAAGAATTTAAAAAAAATAAATAATTTAAAAACTTGGTTTTTTATTTTTAAAAAAAAACATGTATGAAAATATATATATATATATATATATTTATATATGGGGTATTTTAATAATAAAATTTGATTTTCCAAAACTTGTAAAATCAATTTTTTGTTTTTTTAAATTTTATTTGGACTGACTATTTATAGGTTTCTCTTTTTCTTTTTTCCAGAACTCTTTCTGACTGCAAGCAAAAATTTTAAATATGGCAAGTTAAGCAGGGATGCCCGGGGAAACGTCCGGGGCCGCGTGGGAAAGGTTGCCGGGCACCCCAGGAGACCATAATGGGCTCAACAAAGGGCCCAACAAAAAAACGCGGGAGTTGTTTA
The DNA here is from genome assembly GCA_903632075.3 of Acanthosepion pharaonis. Lineage (NCBI taxonomy): Eukaryota > Metazoa > Mollusca > Cephalopoda > Sepiida > Sepiidae > Acanthosepion > Acanthosepion pharaonis. The sequence continues at coordinate 182,732 of CAHIKZ030002752.1, read as the reverse complement.
ACCCTTTTTTTTGGGGGACAAAAACCGTTCGGGCAGGGCATCCGTCCCCAGTCTTGGGTTCCATTTGCTTTCCCCTTTTTTGTCGTAAAGTGTTCATTCCCGGGAAAAGAAGGCGTTCATTTTAGGTTAAAAAAGGCGTTCATTTCAGGTTCAGAAGAAGGGTTCATTTAGGGTTTAGAAGAAGGCGTTTTTTTAGGTTCGAAGGCGTTTATTTCAGGTTCAAGATATGCTTGCGGGTACAGGGGTCCAAATTTCACCACCATAGGAAGGTTTTGAGGGGAATGACAGATCTGCATATGTCGATCTTTACTTGAGAGACATGTCTTTGGGGTTTTCCCCCAAAAATTTTTTAAATTTCGTTGCTTTGCTGGCTTGGGTATTCTGGATTGGATTTCTCTGTCCATTTTTCCATCAGAAGAATTTTGATCCAAAAAATGTGAATGCCCCAATAGTTTTTAATGCCGACCATCAATGAAGATGGAAAGGGTTTGTGAGAGATGGATTGTTGGTTTGGCTTCTATAATTTGTCAGTTTTTCTTTATGTTGATAGTGAAAAACCAAAAAGCTTTCCTGTTTCCCGAGAATTTTTCAAGGGTAGTTTCAATGTCTTCTGTTTGGTACTAATAGGCGTTTTTATTTTGCCAAAAGAAGATCACGACCAACTGCAGACCAAGTTTTTATGTGCTTTAAAAAAGGGTTTCCGATTGTACAGACCCACACTTGATCTAATTCAACTTTTTCCCCTTTATTTAAATTTTGAAAAATGCTTTTTTAACATAGCCCGAAAAAAAAAAAGTGCAAAGAGAAGAGGGGAAAACAACTTTGTTTGTACCATTGGAGATGAAAAAATCATCTGATTGCTCATTAACCTTACAAAAGTTTTATTCCTTTGTGAAAGGAGATAATGTGGATCCTTTTGTGGGAAAACCCAATTTTGACAAAACTTTCCAAAAAGCAGTTTGAATACAGTATTAAAAAACCATTGTAAGTCTACAAAAAAAACAAAAAGATCTTTTTTTTTTTTTTGTTCCCTTTTCCCCAGCCTGAGAGACAAAAAATCATATCCACGGTTCATTTATCGGATGAAAAACCCCGCTTTGGGTCTCTGGTAAAAGCCAATACTAAGACAAAAATTTTTTGCCTATTCAAAGGGTTTATCTTTAGGATTTTGCCAAAAAAGCAAAAAAAGAGATTTCCCATGGGTTTTCAATTTTACACCCCCTTCAGTTAACCTACTATTTGTAAAAAGCTTGAAATTTACAGAAGAGCGAAATTTAACTGCAAAATTATGCAATTTATTGCATTAACGCTTTCATTTTGGTACTGCTTTCCTTAAGGACCAGGACATGTACAAATATATTTATTTATTAAGAGTCAGCAGTGGAATAAAGGAATATAAAAATATTGTCAGCTAACACAAGTACATTATTAAATAGCACCTGATTCGAGAGAAAGTCTTACGATATAAAATGTATTAAAATTATTCAATTTTTAACAAGTAGGATCTCTGGATGATGTTTAACAAATGCCGCAAAACACTTTTGATTTATTTAAGATGGAAGAATCTATTTTTACAACTGTTTGTTTATATAAACAGTATTTATTTTCAATTTTTTATTTTGTTAAGTTATATTCATTAATCGATTATTGTATTATAATTAACTTACAGTGTAATCTTGGATAAATTTGTTTTTACTGGGTTTACGGAGAAGATATTGGCATATTTTTATGGTTTGGGTTTATACATTAACACATTGGAATAATTTAGGACCAGAAAATCTATTAAATCGGGTTTCTCTTATAATCTTTTTATCAACCATAACAAAATATCATTTATGAAACTACTTTATGAAAATTGAGGTGTAGTAGTAATATTCAATAATTTATATTCAAACTGACTTTTTAATTTAATATGGCTGTAAAAAAAAAGAGGGGCATTAAAAAATTCTTATGTTTACCCTTTAGAAGAATTTTTTAATAAACAATTTTTTACTTCCCTTTTATTTTTTTTAATTTTGTCTTTTCCATCAATATACGTGTTGGATTTTTTCAGTCATATCCAAATTTTCTCTAATATTCACCATACACTTTTCACAAATAAGTAATTAACTCTTTTCAAATGTTTTCTCCCAATATCAAAACAGCATTCAAAAATTTTTGAAAAGATAATTTTAACGGTGTAAATATGTTGTGATGATTATCGTTCCTTTAATTGTCGTCTAAATTATGCAAAAATGAAAATAACATTGGCATCTCATTTTAACAATAAATTTACCAAAATTACACAAAATTGTCTTGAAATACTTAAGAGTAAATCTATTCAATAAAATCACCATTGGCCTCAACCACGGCCTCCAGACGACTTCGGAATCTCCTGCAACTCTTCTGGATAGACTTCTTGTTTAAGTTGAGAATGCCATAAACCTTGCTTTCACTTCATATTTGGTGTTACAAGGAGATTTTGTTGGTCTCTTACTCAACTCCGCCCCACGTATAATAATCAAAGGGGTTGCAGTATAGGGAGTAAAGTGGCCAGATATAAGGGGTGATGTGGTTGCAGAAATTTTCTGACAGTCATAACAGGGTACTCCTGCTTGTGTGTCATGGTGCAGAGTCCTGTTTCCAGATATAGTGTCTTCCAGCTTGATCCAGAGCAGCAGTAACTTCTCAAGGCACTTGATGTAGGCTTCTGTGTTGAGTCTGAGGCTATCATCAACAAATTTGGAAGTTCTTTTCTTATCTGGACGATAAGAGGAGATTTATTGCTGCCGTGCATTCGTTATCACTATTAAATTCATCCAACTCTTTCCGAATCTCCTACAATCTCCTCAGATTGACACCCAAACGCTTTGAAATGTTCGTATGGAACTTCCGACGTGAATGCTTAGCCGTACAGCATGCCGTTTCTAAATTTTTGGCAGAGGGAATTGCGTCATGATGCTCTTTTTCTCATAAACGGCGTCGAACTGAACCTACTATAGTGTACAGTTGACAAAATCAAAACCAAACCACGCGCATGCGCAAGATTAAAAAAAATATAAAATGGCGTCAATTTACACATCGCATCCTGTATATCGTTTGGATTGTTCTTCTCATTTTTGTTGCCTTATTCACGATGTTTCGGCCGTTGTACGCTTTGGCCTTCTTCAAGTGATATACGCTCGAATTAGAACAATCTACTCCCGTGGACTAAAGAGTTCGGTTTAAATTCCAACGTATATCCCCTGAAGAAGACCAGAACGTACAATAGCCGAAACGCGAATAGCATTACAGTTGAGGACAACAGTCTGAACGATGTAAATACTGTAAGTAATTTTAAAATAAATTTAACTTACATTTATTTTTATATCCTTACTGTCAAACGACATTACTTTCCGAAAAACGTGCTATTAAATATGTTCCCATATTCTTTTTATTTATGAATAAAACGATTCATTACTCAAAGATATTCAGTACGTATTTTTTTAAATGTTAGTTCGCTATAAAGAAGCTTTATAAAATCAAATAAACATCAGCAATATTATTGGTCCTGATCTGGTATCTCGGCTTCAGTCACTTTCCCAGCGACGTAAAAGTTGCCTCCCTGTGCCTTTTCTATAAATACTAAATGCCAATTGTTCTGTTGAGTTCTTCGCTATTTTTGAGACTTTATGAATATAAGCTCAGTACTAGACTGGCAACATTGTCTCATCAATATACAGTTGAGTTGGCTAGATGTAACTGCAACTTTTTTTGCTAAAAGTTTTTTTTTTACGCACTTATCGCTTATGGACCTCATTCCGGCTTTTTACATTTCCAGTCAACTTTGATGTTCAAAAATTAAAATGAAATGTCAGTCGCTATCTACTGTCCTCTTGGTTAAAATTTCTTCTCTATTCGCTCCTTAGTAATGTTTCTGTTTTTGGCTAATTCTTCTAGATCCAATAACTCCTTGTGTCGTCTAAAATGGCTTTTACATGATTAGAAAACCTAAAAGCCTGTTTTTGATTTTCACTGCATTTGATATTTCTAATTGCGAAAAGGACTTTATTTCAGCTCTTTATTTTTTTGACTATCCGTTTCTACTATAATCGTGCATCATATTCGTCTTTGAACAGGTGACATATACACAAAATCTATTTAACCATCTTTTTTTAGCATTTATTATTCTATTTGGTTTAGAATATTGACAAAACCTTTATTTTTCCTGATCTGTACCGCATAAAAAGGGATTAACCTTTGCTTCAATAATTATTTAACTAAAGAAAAGGAGACAACTCTCATGCAATACACTTTACAAAAAAAATAACTGCAACAAATCATTTGAAATTTTGCAATGGAAACAACAAAGATACAAATTACAAATAAATTATGGAATAATGACAATCTGTATCTAATAACATTAAAAACATTTGACTTATTGTGATAGGATATGGGCACATTTTTTGTAATATTTTGAAAATTTCAAATCCTCCATTCACACCAGATTTAGCAACTACAGGTTTTTATTTGTTTCAGTTACTAGAACATTCGAAAATTGCAGAATATTCAAAACAACCTCTCAGATCAATTAGGAAGCGTAAAATGTCTGATTTGTTTAATCATAATTATTAAAAAAAATTATCTTGAGGTTTTCAGAAACAGAATTATAAACAGTATTTTGCTAGAATTCGGAATCAGCGTCCCAAGTAATAAAAATAAGATTTCCTCAATTTTAAAATATTGCTGTTTTTGTGCGTACAAATACTTAGTAGATCAGAAATATGTATTAAACGAAGTTGAAAAGTTAATATTTACCATTCATTACATTAAACAGCACTCTTTCTATGCAGGAACGCTAGATGTGCAAAACAATGGTTTCAGGACGATGGTATCGAGTGCTTGGAACGGTCGTCTATTCAACCAGACATCAATCCAAGAATCTGTAGAATATTATAAAAAATATTGCATCAACTAAAACCATCTCCACAGATCGTCTGAAAAAGAAGTAATAATGACAATTTGGACAAATGAAGTCAATGATAATCAGTGCCCAAATGTTTTCCGGAATGAAGTCAGTGATCATAAACAAATACTTTCCTTGTAAATATTTTTTTTCTAATTAGGCTAATAGATAATTCTTAACTGATATTTTTTTAAATTAACACTATAAAAGAAATGGTTAACTCCATCGCCAAACCCGATTTCACTAATCTGGTTCAATCACTAATCCGAAACTAATTTACACGAGAAAATTTCAGATTTCTTTAGATGTAGAAATTGTCACAATTGGCGCAAGCTGTTGAATCAACTTTTTTTTGAGGATTTTTACTGCTAAGGCATTTCTATTGTCTTTGTGCAATTTTATTACAACCTGCTGACAATTATGTCGCCAATGAATACAGGAAATGCTTTTCGTGATGTAAAGCTCAAACACCATTGATTGATTGTTGATTTTTGTTTACGTCTTATCAAAATTATTATTATTATTACTTAAAACCGAAACATATTTTTTGTATTTTAAAAATAATTCTTTTTCTCAGCGAGTGAATATTGCATTAATAATTTTTGGTTTAGAATAACATTGATTTTTTTATTCTACAAGTCCTCGTATTTAACCAATAGCTGGGAATTTTGGATTTATACCTTTTCCAATGGTGTTTGCGCGTATGTGAATATAATTTGTACACGTTATACAATTCGAACTCAGCTCTCCGATTTCTCATTCGAAACCGTATCCGTGTAAACAAAATACGTTGCCTTTAGACATGATTTTCATCTAATTTTGTTTTCTTTATTAAATAACATGCACTGATCTACAGGGTATTTTAAAATGAAGTAATTTACTGTTGGTTATTTTAACAAAAACATCAATTATTATTAAAATCCTACATATCACAAGAACGCCGGATTAGTAATGCCTGTCAGTCAGTTATGCAATAATGCATCTTTCAATGCAGTTTTTTTTATTTGTTTTGCCATTTTGGATCTGCGGTAGACCAAAACCCGGTGGAGAAAAGAAATTCATACCTTTCCCATCTTTTATTAGCATGTGAGTAAATGTAATGGACTTGACTGAATTCGAACTCGGCTCTGATTTCTCAATCCATTACTCCACCGTGCGTCCAGCCAGCCTGCAGTATTTTTTGGGTTAAAAAAAACACTAATTTTTTATGATTTTAGGGTGGAGTTCTAATCTTTTTGTACTATGAAGTGATTGCTGTTTCGAATTTAATGATATTTAATTATCTCTTTTTCATTTATTAAGTGTTTTTCAAATTAACGAATAGATTTAATCGTAATGGTAATATTAGCTGTTTTCTTTATAAGGAAACATTCGGCATTTATTGGTCGAGCAGCCAAAATTCACTGTCAAGAGAAATTTATAAAATCTTTCTCTTAAAACAAATTTTCAGGAAAATAAATTTCTCAAGTCCAGTAGCTATTATCGCTTTTTCTATTATTGATGGGGGTTTCCTTTCCTAACCATTTGTTTGAGTTTTGTTGGGTGGAATGTCAACATCTTGATTATGTCATTATTTTCTCTTCGAGTTAAATATGATATCCATTTTACTGGTTTCATTCGTTCAAGGCTATTTTTAACCATTGATCTTAGCGGTTGTTACAATTTTTTAGATATTTCTAGAAAGGTCTGGCGCCATCCAAAATGGAAAGCTATTTTTTTACTGAGTTCACCCCAAGCAAGGCAGTAAAGCCACTAAGACACAAGGAGTTACTGGGTTTGTGGAAGAATTAGGAAACAGAAATTCACTAAGGAATGAGTACAGAAGAAGTGAAGAGGACAGTAGATAGCGATTGACAATTGCATTTAAATTTTTGAAAATTAAAGTTGGCTAGAAAGTTTGGAGCCGGAAAAAAGTTTCACGAACGAGAAGTACATAATAATAAATAAATTGTTAACATATAACTTAATGCTACATCTCGCAGCCCAACTGTAAATTGATGAGATCTCGACCCCAATCTAGTACTGCGCTTAGATTTCATTAAGACGGATTATATATAAGGGTGTTTCATTAAGACGGATCAAAGTCAGCAGTAAATAAATCAGTGTTATTGGTGAAAATTTATTTATTTCTCTATTGGATCATGTTATTTAAGTCATGGCAATTATGTGTGAAAAATAATATCGCCCAAATGTCCGCCAAGGCTTCGGCGGCACACCTCCACTCGATGGTCAAAATTTTTGATGACGTCTCTGCATAGTTGCTCCTCGATCACATCAATATGCCTTTATTATCTCATCCTTCAGCTGTTGAATTGTTGTTGGCTTGTTGGCATAGACCTTACTTTTCAGATGGCTTTTAAAGAAGAAATCTAAAGGCGTCAAGTCGCATGATCGTGGTGGCCAATTGATTTCACTGTTTCGAGAGATGATGCTACCTAGGAACTTTTCATTCAGTAAAGCCATTGTTGCATTGGCTGTGGCATTTTGGCCGTCCTGTTAGAACTACAAATCTTCGACATCTGTTGAATTCCTTCAGGCCATAAAAAATTGGTTATCATGGCAACATTATCGCTCGCCTGTCACCGTAACAGAATTCCCGGCATCATTTTGTTAGAAATACGGCCCAATGATTCCGCTAGCAAAAAAATGCGCACCAAATATTGACCTTTTGTGGATGCAGTGACTTTTCAGCAAATCTTCCTTTGATTTTTCATCAGCCCAAATTCGAAAAAATTCTGCTTATTAACGAATCCACCAAAGATGAAAATGGACTTCATCACTAAAGAGGATTTTTTGAAAAAAATCAGCTTGTCTTTGCTCATGCACCCAGTTGACGAAATGTACGGCGTTCCAAATGGTCAGCAGGTTTCAGTTCTTGTGTCAATTGAATTTTGCGGACGTGTAGAGACAAATCTGTTGTCAAAGTTTGATGTAACCTTTTTTTTTTTTGTGGAGAGGTTCAATTCCTGCGTATGATGACGAATAGAGGGTCTGGATTTTCGGCCACATTCACGTGCACTGCAGCAATGTTTTCAGCTGAACGGCGTAAACGAGCACACAATGGCATTTTCACATCTGCCACCGACCCTGTTTGTTTGAATTTACGAATTTTTTTGATTGCACTCTCCGTTGGTCGAATATGTTAACCAAAAAAAATCGCGAACTGCATTTCTGTTTGAACGCCCATTTTCGTAATAGGCTTAGATAACTTTAAGACGTTGGTTGATTTTTAATCTTTCCATGGTTGAAATTTCCAAAGACTTAAGTTGTTAAATCTGAAAGAAAAAGAAAAAAAATCATTAGTCGTTTTTTTTAATTCACATTTAAAATCAGTCCAAGTTATTGGAACACTCTTTAATAGTCCTATTGCTAATGATTTTATAAGGAAAAAGGATTACCAGATGGTCAGGAATAACTTGAAGCATTATTAGCAATAGGGCTATTATATATATAATGTAAATTCATTGCTAATGATTTTTGCTATTTGAATGTATTGTAAATCAGGAAGAATGGGATTGTCAATGATCAAGAATTATTTACATGTCAAGCCTTGTTGGATCATTTAATGTTGAAATAATTTATTATTATTATTATTATTATTATTAAGTTTAGTCTGTAAATATTTAATTTATTCGAGAATAGATAAATAATGGCGGTTTATGTTTAAGCCTATAAACAATTACTCGATTCGCAAAAAGGTAATTAGTGGTTGTTTGAGTTGGTTGAGACTATATGAATTTGCTTGATTCAGGAATGGGTAAATATTAGTTGTTTATATTTCAGTCGGTAAGCATTTAATTAGTACGTGGAACCTTAAGCCTCCTCGAAAGATTCCGCCTATCACCAGGCAATGCAGCCGGCGAATTCTCGATCCTGCCGCCAGTACCTGCTGATAGAATATGGTCATTATATAATCTTAAAATTTAATTTATACAGGTTGGTTGAAAAGTAACTCATTATTTTATTTAGGGTGGACTCTCCGTCTTGTAAAAAACTATAGTTAAACAGGAGAGTCCATCATATAAAAACAGGGAGTTGTTTTCAACCATCCTATATATTTTATTAATAAACTTACTTTTTATTGTTTTTAATCCTATTTTCTTCTAAACAAAATAATCCAGATGGGTTTCTTTTCTTAACACGGAAAAATGATGGAGAAAAGGTGTCAAACATTTTGCTGTTGGGAGTTTTTTTTACCCTGGTATCTCTATCGCCCACCCAGATGCTGTCAAAACATCCATCCGATCGGCAGAGCCTAAACCGATGGTTGCACCTGGATATGTCTTTGTCCATCCATGGTTAGGTAAGGGTTAAATTATTATAGTTTTTCGTTTTTCTTTTGCTCATCTCCAAATATTCTCCTCATTTGTCGTCCTAAACAATGGCAGTAAAAAACCTGTGAGAAAATTCTCATGGGACAACAGGACCCGTTGTTTTATGTCAGTTTAATCCTATGGATTTTAATTTGTAAGATTCCCATAAAAATTTGAATATTTGTTGTAACAGAGGACGGAAAGCTTGAATTGGGATAGCGAAAATGAAGCCTTTCAAAAGCTAAGCAAAGTATTAAGAAACAGAAAAGTTTCGTTAGAAACAAAAATAATCAGTACTAATCAGTACTATTTAATATCAGTCCTCCTATGTGGCCGTAAATACCTAGACACCCCTCACAGAAGAAGAGATTTGAAGGAGCAGAAATGTGGTTCTACAGAAGGATGCTGAGAATACTATGAACCAAACATGTGAGCAACAATGACATTTTAAAAAAAAAACAGAAACAAAAAGGATATTTATACTTAGCATCAGGAACAGACAGTTGACATTTCTAGGGCACATAAAGAGGAAAGACGGTTTGGAAAATTTGATACTCACAGGAATCATTGAAGGCAAGAGAGGAAAAACAACGCATAACCTCCCAGGCGAGCTTAAGTAAATGGATGGCAGAACAAGTTTTAGGAGAGATAACAAAAATAAAAATAAAGGACAGGAAATTGTGGAGAACCGTGATCACCCACGTCCTGAAGAGACACGGCCTATAGAAGAAGGTGAATAAAAGAGCGTTATTGATTTGTTAGCAGAACAGAGTTTAGAAGAGATAGCAAAAACACAAAAATTACTAAGCTACAAAGGGCAGGAAATTGGAGAGCCATGATCATCAGTGTCCTGAAGGGCACGGCATATAGAAGAAGGAGAAGAATAACGACTTTGTGTAAATGGTTGGCAGAACAGGGTTTAGGAGAAATAGCAAAAGATAAACATTACTAAGCTAGAAAGAACAGGAAATTGTGGAGAGCCATGACCACCTACATCCTAAAAGGAAATACCGAATAGAAGATATTAACGATCATTTTCTCTGAATTTCTGGGATGAGGAGTTATTATTTATATTATTTACGGTCAGATTAATGTCCTCATCTTTGTTGTTGCTGTTATCACATGATCACCTTTTGAATATCTGAGACAAGAACTTATTACTCACAGATGGAGGTTTACTACTGGAAAACCATGTTGTCTTCCAAATAAAATTGATTTCAATATTTAATATTTACAATGTCAAAAAAAAATGACCAAAATGTATTTATTTATAAAAAAATTACCAACAATGCATTTTATATCCAAATGACCAGCTATGTATACTATAGTATGATTACCAACAATACCTTTTACAGCAAAATGACCAGGAAAATCTTTTATAGTAGAATTACCAACAATGACTTCTAAGCAAAATGACCAGCAAAATCTTTTATAGTAGAATTACCAACGATGCATTTTATTGCAAAATGTCCAACAATGCATTTTATATGTACAAACGACATACAATTGCGTTCAATATATATAATTGCAGCCATAAAATTGTATTCATAATGTTTAGATTTTCAGTATTGAATAATCCATAAATTTGTTAATATGTCGCAAAAGGAAATCATCCAAGTAACCAACTTGAAAGAACTCTTTCCTGGCATTAATTCATAAAATATCCTACAATTTCTTAAAGAAATCAAACTTTATTCTAAAATATATTTCCAACAAAACCTATAACATAATTCACACATATCACCGCCTCTAGTAATTATACTCACACAAACATGGATATGCACAAAAGCTGAGTATCATCTACCATGTATTCAACTGTGCAAGCAGAATAATATATAACATATTTTTATTAAATCAAGCTCCCAACAAAATTAAATTTCAGAATTAAACGACCCATTAAGAGTTGATATGCCATTAAACTAACAAATCAAATCCGTAATATGCCATTTTAATTCCGGGCTCTTAGTAGCATATTTGGTTTTTTTATTTCCTTAAAAGGCCAAAATTTATCCAAATTTGGATTAATTCCGGTACAGGAAAAATGTGAGAGAGAGAGAGAACACTGATACGTGTGGAGTGGATAATCATGCTCCCTTTACATTAAATAGAAAAAAATTCATTAAATTATAATGTCACAAGTTGGAGATTAGTATACCTCTACGTAAATTGAATCATACAAGTCAAGTTTTCAAACCTAAAAATATTTCCAAAATTAGGGGTCGATTTATAATTTTTAAATGCCAACCTTTAACCAAGTTGTAAACAAAAACAGCAAAACTAACAATTATTTTACATCCTTACCACTTATCGTACCACCAGCTGGCTGCCACAAATATATCCCACTAAAACTTGTGTTTGGTGAACATATTTTTTTATTTTTTTTTTTTGAATATAAAATACTAAAATAGTAATACAAATTCAGTATTCTATTAACGTTAAAACACACACCGTATCCAACACTTGATACACTAAGTGTAAACATTGACCAAATTGAATTTAACACAGGTGCACATTCAGATCGCTAGGCATGGTATGCGTGTCATCTGCACAATTTCCATGATAGTAATGACAGTTTAATGACACATATTGGCAATTTATTGAATATACACATACTCTAATGACACAATGGCTGTGCAATTATGGTACAACATTATTTTAAAGATTACTTGAAAGTTACCAAATTTGCATTGATGATTAAAACCTTAACTCTAAGATACCATTTAATCTAAACACATTACAGTAACTCATACATACTGTATCTTATAGCTTAACAATTTTAACAAAATATTGAAATAACAATCATAAATATCAATGCTGGTCGTTAGTTTAAGAAGTAAGGGGTACAAATGAAAAGACTTGAATTTGCCAACTTTTTCTATTTGGCTGAAACAGCCGTGAAACACTTCTATTTGCGCTTTTTTTTCTTTCTCACTGAAACCAAGTAGTGTCTCTTCCCTTTTTTGTGATCAAAACGGAATTGTTAATTATTTATGAGATATTGGTAGAACATAACAGTTGTACAAACTAATAAAGGAAAGACAAGTACAATTATTATAGGATAATAAATTAGTAACATGAATTCATTATTCAATTAATACTATGTCACTTAACGCATCCAACCACTAATACACTAAGTGTAATCACTGACTGAAGCGCCGTTTAACTCAGGCAACAAAACAGACAACAAGGTATGGTATGCATATCATCTGCGCAATTTCATGATAGTTATGACGGTAATATTTCATAGCAGTTGATGTTAAAATTTAATGTGTTCATCAAGTTGACATGAAGATTTTTAATATTACAATACAAGAAGTACCTACCGGTGTGTACTTTATGCTGTTTTGATTATAAAATGCATATAGAAAGATAAAATCTGGTTAGTGTCTCGATATACAGACAAGTGGCGTGACCTTGTGTAGTTTTGGCACAGGTTATCGTAAACTTCTTTTACTGGTAGACCTAATTTAGGGGCCACTAGTAGCCTGCCATATATTTGAGGGTCAATCTTTACAATAGGTATAACAGAAGATTGCCATGGAAGAAAGATGGATTCTCCCATTTTCATTTCCCCATTATGAGCATTATTATGTCTGTGATATAACATCGAGGTTCACAGACGGAACGAATATTCTGAAAAGGAAAAGAAATGACAAACACACTTTCTTCTCAGAGAGACTTTTATATATCACTAAGACATGTACAATATTATCTATCTTATATATATATATATATATATATATATATATTAATAATTTTTTTGTGGTCCAGAATTTAATAATAGATAGGAAAAACAAAATTTATAAGGCATTTTAAAAAGAAAAAATTTAAAAAAAAAAAAACAACAACCGTTGGTTAATTTTAGTGCGGACCGTTTTTGATTTTATCTAGGTCCCACTCCACATTTTCACCCTCAAAGTTCTAGAGTCCAAGTATATCAGATCCCTTGGGCCTTCCCTTTGTAAAACAGAGGGAATGCTTATTGGGTCTGAATGGTATTGGACTCTAGTTTCTTGAAATTCATTTTTTTTTCCTTCCATTCCATTCGTTAATTTAAATTTAATTTACACGCTTTTATAAATTTTTCTATTCCCAGAAAAATAAACTTGATAAGTCCTGGGACGAAACCGGTTGTTTTTTTTTTTTTTTTTAGCTTTTTTCTTTAAAAATGCTGTATAAATTTTTGTCTTTTCTCCTATATATATATATATATATATATATATATATATATATATATATATATATATATTTTTCGATAAACGTGCAATCAATTTACAAATTCATGAATTATTCACACAAAAACAAATGCAAAGGTTAATGATTTAAATGGCGAGAAATCCATCATCGCAAACAATTCAAATAATATACAAAAACCTCCAGATCCGTTATGAATGAAAAGATCCTTGTTTATATAAATTTCTGCCGTATTAGTTGTTATTTTTACTACAAGCTTTCGTCTGTTCCTACAGACATCTTCAGGTATATAATAGATGTTGTTCTTGTTTTTTTGATTAGTTTATATACTGTTGGCTCTGGATATGCCATTGCCCAAACTATATCCATACTGTAGTCAAAAAAAAAGTAATGTTGTATTTTAGAATATACATGATTTTGATAAAACTGATGTTTTACTTAGCTGTTATGTTGTTGAGCAGACGTAAAAGGAACACATGTGAGTTCAGATTCTCCTGCTCGCCAGGTCCAACTACATAAAAGGTTGGACTTTAATTAAGTCCAAAGAAGAAGGCAAAGAAGAACAAACAAAACAAAAGACCGATAATATATGTATACAAATATATATTAATAACAAGTCACATGAAAACAGTTGCAAAGGATAAAGTGTGTGTGTGAATATTCTGTATGTGTGTGTGTGTTGTGCTTAGCCCATCCCAGCACTTTTGAGAAACGCTATCCCTTGTCAGCCTACATTTCAATATAAATAAGCTGAAAGCCTGAGAAAAGAGAGATTTACCTCCAGGTGTCGATGCGAAGGCCTGAGAGAAAGAGAGAGAGGCAAAAGTGTTGTGATGATATAACACAACTTCCCATTCCACGATAATGGACGGACTGGTTTGCCAATTAAATCGACCACAGCGGACAATCGGAAAGGTCTTCATTTTATTACACCTATTGAGGTTTGCATACTCCCAACTCTGTCTCTGTACTTGACACACCTACCTCCGATTATAAACCTATTATTGAAAAGCAACACTCGGGTTACTTTGTTTATTATATCCTGCACGAGATATAACACAAAGAGTCAGCGGCTATTTATAGCAGCAAAGAGAGACCCCTGGTGAAAGGGTTAACGAACTAAAGGAGGAGTTAACTCCGACACATGTAATAATATTCACATATTAGTATCGTATTATAAAATACAAACATAATAAATATGTATCTTTTCCATTGTTTACGTTTAAGATGTTTAGCTGTTTCTTGTTCGGTTGTTTATGCTTCTACACGTTTATGCAATGAGTATAGTGTTACTAACAATACTTTCATCATACTCTTTTACTTTTTTAACTTATTTAACTAGAAGATTGGATAAAGAGATAGAGGAAAAGAGGTTAGTCTATTGCAATTTGGTCTCTTAAAAAATAAGGAACTTGTATGATACACGAGATACATGATAAAATTATTTTTTATAAGTGAAGATTTGGGAGTCACACAAGACGTGAGATCAAGCATTACACGAGTATTTTAAAATTAATCGTTGTAGTTACAATATTTTACAAACAAATTTTCCCAATGCAAGAGGGTAACCAGAGATGGTAATATATATATATATTTACACACACACACATATATGACAGTGCAACAGACAAAAAAGTATTCACTACACAATCCAACACTGAATACAGTGACCAAATGCATATGTATGTACGCAACAACACAAGGATGCCCATATATGCCCAGTCCCACACTGTTCACATATTTTTATGTTTGTGTGAGCTCCAGTGAGTGAGTGTGCGTGTGTCTGCATATGTCAATGAGTGTATGTGTGTGAGTCTGCATATGTCAATGAGTGTATGTGCATGTATGTATGTTTTTGTAAGTATGGGTAGTGTTCCGACAACAATTTTTCCTCCCACTTCCATAAAAACACTGCTATATGCAACCATATATAAATTTAAAAATTAATCAGTTTGTCTGGCGTGAAACCTAGGATCACAAATTCACATCAATTCAACTAAATATATATATATATATATATATATATATATATATATATGTACTTTATATTTATTTTATTTTATGTGCGCAGTACAACACACAAGCAGTTAGTGTTGAAAATACAAGCATCATCATCAACATGTCTGCAAATAGAACCCAGCTTAACCAAAGAGCTAGACCAATAGGAGTGTATGTGCACATGTACATGTGTGTATGTGTGTGGGAGGAAGTGTAAGTTTCTCTAACAGTGATGGCAGTAGATCTGAAAAGTGTCAAGAACACCCCTACCCACTCCTTGTTGAAAGGAACATTGCTACATATATAAAAGCTATGGTATTGACACCAAAATAGAATTACAACTGTATATTTATATATGTCCGAATGCATGGATATGTATCTGTGCCTAGCTTCAAATTGTTCATATGGATGTGTTTGTGTGAACCAAAATGGGTACCCCTGTATGTGTGTCTATGCATATAAGAGTGTCACCCCAAACAAACACAGAAGTAGATTCTCTCTCCCACCACCAAACATAGTCAAACAAGCATAAATAGATCCATTTTAAAAATAAGCTTGTTTGTCTGATGATCACAAAAGCGTGAAACCCAGGGTCACAAACTCATATCTATACAACTGAGTATATATATATATATATATATATATATATATATATATATATATATATATATATATGTATGTATGTATGTATACATATATATTCATTCATGTGTGTGTGTGTGTGTGTGTGTGTGTGTGTGAACATTAAGTATTAAATTGAAATGTCATTAAACCATGGAACTACTTACTGAAATCATCCTGAAAATTGCATGTACAAAAATGAATGCTACTTACATAATGTAAGGAGTGGATTAATTAATCATTATAGAAACATTATTTATTTTATTTTTATTGATACTCACCCAATACAAGGCCCAAATCCTCAAAATAGAGGATCAATGAATAAAGTTAATAAAAGTAGATAACAGTTGACCCTATACTTGGAGAGGTTAAGACTGTGGTGATCAGGGAAAGATGCTCTTGGGAGTCTCAAAGTAATAGTTCTTCAGAATAAGCTATCTGAATAGGAATTGCTTATTGGAATACAGCGGGAACGAGGAGTTTTTGGTACTGTATACATGGTACAGCAGGTTTTACCTGTAAAGGTCAGAACTGGTAGAACTAAGGAATTTAGTTTGTCAGAACATTTTTCCATTGAAATAGAGTTGCAAGAGGCTTGTAATGTTTTATCTGTGAGAAATAATTCATCACTTGTATAAGAATTTGAGAAGGATAGTAAGTGAGCAAACATTTTACGATTAAATGAACTTGAAACTCTTACTAATTCAGGACTCTGATTGGTTAACTGCTATCAAATCAGGATCCTTTCCTGGGCTCACACAGTAAACTCAATTCTGAAATCTTCCTCTTTTGCAACTGACAGCTGTAGTCTCCACACATTTTAGGAACCATCCCTTCCAATGTTAGTGGAAACAGAAACCACATATACACCCTTTTATATGTAGTAAACCCTTTGAACATAATCCAGTCTTTGTGTTTCTTTTCTCTTTCAAATATGCCCATCTTTGTCTTTGTGAACTTTAATTATGCCTCAAAATCTTTATACTCAAAAGGCTATATGAATGCTTCTGAAAGTTGTAAAATGAAGATTTATCAACTCTAGCCTATATATTGAAGCAAAACTCCATTTTGGATCTGATTTGACTCTTGTAAAGATAGAGCATGGCAAGAGGAATCAGATACCTTTTGGCATGGTACAAGAAAACAACTATTTTTTCTGCCTCCTTAATGATGAATCATATATATGGGTTCATTTGAGACCTAGAGTGAATTTGAATCCCAGTAGATGTTCAAGGCAAGTAGCTTCATTTGAAGTACAACTGTTCATCATGATAGGAGAAAATTCAGGGCCTGCTTAGTATTGAGGAAATATTATTAACTTTGTTTTTGGAGATGTTGAATGATACTAGTCAGTTTTTCGCCTATTGAGATGTCAGGGCAAGGTCAGAGACACAGTGAGCAGCTGCCTGGCTTTAGTCATCTAGATTATTTGTGATGCACTCATAAACTATGATATTACCTACACAAATATTCTTAAGTAAGACAGAAAAGGGATAGGTCTGAGGAAAGGGCCTTGGGTACATCTGCAATGACTATTAATAGTGACCTTCATGCATCAATCTGATAAGAAGGACTTGATAGTTGCTAACACACTTCTAGAGATACTTTAGTAACACTCATTTCAATTTCAAACATTTTCTTGAATTGGTTGTTAAATATAAAATAAGCTTTGAGAAATTTCCATAACAAAACAGTCAAAAATAGACTCAACTGATATAAAAAAATTTTCTCAAATTCATCCATAATTTAAATGTTTCAAGAAATTCTATCAGCTAAAAAATAAAAAACACAACATTTGCCCATGCATTTCTCTGAAAAATTTGCAACAGCTACCAAGCCCTGTTGAGCCAATTTGGTCATTAAAAAAACTATAAATAGAAATGGAGAACAAATTTTCATCACATCTGAGATTAACACACCTGAAAGATACACACAGGAATTATGTGTCAGATAGCTGCCAAAGAAACAAACTTCCTTTATAAGAGATTAGAAAAATTTACACAACAAACTTTTTCAGTCAATATCTTTCATAGAAAAAACTTTTGTCTAAGTTAAATTCAACCTTTTAAATCCAAGGCAGACAACTTTTTCAGCATTAAACATTTTCGAAACAGCAAAGAACTTTTTCTCTTAAATATACTTTTGCACGCATCATTACAAACAAAGAAATTGTAAATTGTGTGTATAAAATTTAATTTGTTGTTTCAAACATGTATTTTTTGTCATGATTGAATATTGTTACCATTTGGCTATTTCTTATAATTTATATTTGTGGATATTGCATATTTTATTTGCAGCACAATCTTAAATATTCACAGAACCTTCCTAGATCCACTATAATACCATACCTTGTCCAAGAACTTTAACTTGTCAAAGAGATATTTAAGGTGATTGCTTGCTCTTGTGATTAATTTATCAAAAGGCCTCATTGATTCAGTGCAATGACAGCTAGGATATCAGCAGGGGATCTAGAAGTGTTAACTGTTTGTCACTCAGGTTGTTTCTGTTGAGGTGATCAACAGCCTTCCGACCATAGACTCAAAGAGTATACCAATAAGGCAATATTGTGATGGGGATGATCATTTGCATACACTCTTGAAAACAGGACATACTGCTGACTACTTGGGAAACATTTCTCTTGCAAGCAGTGGTTAAACAACTTCATTAATATTATACATAACTCTAGGCAATGGTTTTTAAGATCAACCATAGGGATAGAGATTTTATCAAACAGCTTTTGTAGAGTCATGGTTTTTTATGAGTTTGGAAAATTCTTATGCCAAAATAGAGACATTACAAAGTTTGTGCTCCAAGAAGGAAGGGACATTTGGTAAGGGATAACTTTAAAATCTAACATGGAGTTATAGGCAAACCTTATTGCAAAGAACTTAGATTATGTGATGAGGACAAGATAACTTCGAGGATATTTATAAATAGTGTACCCATGCTGTCAAAATTGACAGAAAGAAGGAATTTATTATAAGTAATAGGTATTATGTTATAAGTAATTTTCATTTAATCCAAGTACAATTTTGTAATTTAAAATACTTCATTGTTAATGTTAATAAATGAACAGTATACAATTTATAAACACCTCAGGAAAGATATCCATATTTTATCCTCATAAATGTTACATATTTACAACCAAATTTTTTTACTGAAAAAATTCCCAAAATCGCAATATTTTTTGTTAAACTTTGGAAGGTCTGAGTAATCCTTGACAGTCCATAGATTCAATCTGTAATTTCAGAGTCTGGGAAAGGGGATTGTTACACACAAAAAAAGATAGATAAAATTTAGTTCTTACTGTGATCTGTGTCGCTATTGTTTGGGGCGGTCTCTTTGTAGTTTGTCAGTGCAGTAGCTTTTTGTGTGTTGACATGAATGGGGCTTGACTTGTTTGTATTATGTCAAAATTTTGCACACTGCCCCTCAATTGATACACACACAAAAAACTTACACACACACACACACACACACACACACATATATATTTGATTGGATTGTGACCCTGGGTTTCACGCTTTTGGGATCATCAGACAAACTGATTAATTTTTTTAAAATTTTGGGTTTATGTAGATTGCATGTATTGGTGTTATTATGGAAGCGGGGGGGGGGAATCGTCGTCGTGATGTCACTCATGCTAACGCAAGCATAGATACATGTTCGTACACCCGATGAGGTACACAGACACATATACACACTCGCTAGTGCGCCAGGGCTCATACAGATATATGTTAGCTCTATCTCTGATACTGAGTGCTTTCTAATAAGTACTGCGCACATAATATATAAATAATTATATATATATATATATATATATATATTTATATTTATATACACACACTTTTCACACACACACTTTTCACACACACACACACACACATATATATATATATATATATATATATATATATAATGTATTTAGAGAAGCATTTTTTCATTCATACATGTTTCAATAATATAGACAAGTGTTCTTTTCATAAAGGCTGACAAGCTTATAACATTATCATTAAACGAAAGAAAATCATGGATCAATATTGTGATTTTCTTTCTTCGTTTAATAATGTTATTACGCTTATCAGACATTATGAAAAGAATTTACATAAAATAAATAGACAACACTTGTCTATATTATTTAATGAAACATGTATGAATATATATATATATATATATATATATGTATATATATGGTGTATTATATATATAAATAATAAACCTTGATTTTCCAAAACTTGTAGAATCAATTTTTTTGTTTTTAACTTTGATTTGGACTGACTATTTATAGTTGCTCTTTGCTTTTTCTAGAACTCTCTTGTACTGACTGCAAGCAAGTCTAAATATGGCAAGTGTAACGAGCATGCACGGAAGCGTCCTTGAACTGCGTGTGTGTGTTGTCGCCGGGCACCCCTAGGAGTACCATAATGGACTCAACCAAGGACTACAAAAAGACGCGTGAGTTGTTTGGCATCTTTTCTTGGGTGACAAAAGCCGTTGCGGTCAGTCATCCGTCGGCAGCAGTCTTGGGTGCCATTTTGCTCGTTTGTTGTCGTAAAGTGTTCATTCGGAAGAGAAGGCGTTCATTTCAGGTTCGCAAGAAGGCGTTCATTTCAGGTTCAGAAGAAGGCGTTCATTTCAGGTTCAGAAGAAGGCGTTTTTTCAGGTTCACAAGAAGGCGTTCATTTCAGGTTCGCAAGTATATGCTTGCGGGTACAGAGTCCAAGTTTCACCACCATAGGGAAGGTCTGAGAGAATGACAGATCTGCATATGTCGATCTTTACTCTGAGAGACATGTCTTTGGTGTTCCATAACTTATGCTTAAATTTACTGATTGCTTTGCTGGCTTCGGCTATTCTGGATTGGATTTCTCTGTCCATTTTTCCATCAGAAGAGATTGTTGATCCAAGACATGTGAATGCCTCAATAGTTTTTAATGCCGTACCATCAATGAAGATGGAAGGATTTGTGAGAGATGGATTGCTTGGTATTGGCTTCTATATTAGCTCAGTCTTCTTTATGTTGATAGTGAGTCCAAATGCTTTCACTGTTTCAGAGAATTTATCAAGGATAGTTTCAATGTCTTCTAGACTGTGTACTAATAGAGCGGTATTATCTGCAAAGAGAAGATCACGTACCAACTGCAGACCAAGTTTTGATGTGCTTTAAAAAGGTTGCTGATTGTACAGACCTACACTTGATCTGAATTCAACATTAACTCCTTCACTTAAGTCAGAGAATGCTTTTTTAAGCATAGCAGAAAAGAAAAGTGCAAAGAGAAGAGGAGTAAGAACACAACTTTGCTTTGTACCATTGGAGATGAAAAAGTCATCTGATTGCTCACTTCCCAACCTTACAAAAGCTTTCATTCCTTTGTGAAAGGAGATAATGATGTGGATCCTTTTTGCTGGAACACCTAATTTTGACAAAACTTTCCAAAGAGCAGTTTGAGATACAGTATTAAAAGCCATTGTGAAGTCTACAAAAACAACAAATAGATCTTTGTTTTGTTTTTGTTCCTTCTCCTGAGCCTGACAGAGACAAAAGATCATATCCACGGTTCATTTATCGGATCGAAAACCACGCTGGATCTCTGGTAATGCCAATACTAAGACAAATTTATTAAGCCTATTCAGGATGATCTGAGTGAGGATTTTGCCAACAACCAAAAGAAGAGATATTCCTCTATGGTTGTCACATTCACACCTGTTCCCTTTGCATAGCCTGATTGGAGTACCCCGGGCAGTACTTTGAGACAGTTACTATCTTGTTAACATTTGTTTTTTTCTACCTACATTTATATACATTACAAATTAAACTAATTGACTATCAAAGGATGAAAAATCTTTGATGATTTTAATGTCATTCTGGGTTTTGTTTTTTACCAAATCCATGAATTTATTTTGCTCATGCTAAGTCTCGAAAAAAAACACTATAAAATTCATAACTATCCATAATGTTGAATATGTTAAAAAAATTAATTAAACTTTTTAACAAGAAGGAAAATCTCAAGTTGATGTTAAAAGTTGCTGCAAAACATTGTTGATTAATTTAATATAGAATATTATGACATATCTCTAATTTGTATTTAGATACATTGTCTTTATTGTTCAACTATATTGCATATGATCCATTATTGTACATAATTAGGTTACAATACAATTTGTATTTTATCTGAATACTTCCTTATGAAGATACAGCTGAGATAGTGTGTGGTAATCCATATTATAGATTTAGGGGTATAATATTCAATGGGGAGGGGCCTGAATGTCCTAGAAATATGACGGTTCTGTATAGGATACAGGTTTGACTCCTTTCTGAGGACGCATATTTTCTATGAAAATTTCTCGCACATTCAGGTCGGTAAATGTTGCTAATACTGTTTATTATAAACAAAGCATTTACGTAAAATATTTGTATCTATAAAAAGAACGTATAAACATAAAAAATGTCTTAAAATAATTGTCGGACTTTTCCCATTTCATAATGTGTGACGTCATTTGTTTACATTTGGATATTCTTCAAGCAGATATGAATGCACAAGAGAAAATCATGGAGAATTGTAGTTTAAAAACAGTAAAATCAACCTTGCTAACCGAAACGCTCCTCTGTGACTCAATTGGTAAAAGCACGTCAGTCTATATGACGGTTTTGTATAGGATACAGGTTTGATTTCTGTTGGAGAACGCATATATATATATATATATATATATATATATATGTAAGCAAATATATGGATATGTAATTATGTTTTATGAATATGTCCTGAAGATGGTCTACTAGACCGAAACGTCCGACGTTGACATTCTATTAACATTAAAACAGCATAATTGCATATTAGAATTTTTGTTTGTTTTTTCCGTATATTTTTCTTCATATATATATATATATATAAAAGAAATAAATACAATTGCTGCAGTAATAACAGCAGCAGAGCCTTCAACAAAACCTTCATCAGATAATAACACTTGGTTTACATAGTTTTAGGACTTGACATCATTGCCACTAACACAAGCTTATGCCCCCCCTCCTCGCCCAGAAGTGGCACCACCTTTGTGACAATTTGTGAATACCAGATCAATGAAGTTTCAGCTTCTATCTAATGTTAGAACCTTTTTACATATTTTCTCTTTTCTGCTTGCAACAAATTTTAAGTAGAAATCAAAATCAGATTTCAAGCTTTGCAGAATCTCAAAATTAATATTTAAAACAGGAATATCAATTTGGCAATTTTAACTGAGGAAGCAAAAGAGATAAAAGGGAAAAGGAAAGGAAATAAAAAAATGAAACAAATGGAGGAAATACCCCAAGTTAAGATTAAAAGTGATGAAAAAGAAAAAAAATGGTGATAATTATGAAAGGAGATCAAATTGAAAAAGTAATTAATAGGCAAAAAAAAAAAAAAGTAAGATAAACTTGGAAAGAGAAGAAGCTATCAGCAGAAGAATGAGCTCTATATAAATTTGATCCATAGTCCATGTAGATAAACAAGAGATGCCTTCTAATGAAAGTTCAAAACAAGAAAATTACAAAATATACAGACATGATATTAAGGATAATGGATGAGTATTATAAAAATCTCTATAATTTGGAAATAAAACTATCAATTTTATGAATTTAAAAGTCTATTAAATTTATGAATTTAAGTGCAGTACTAGATTGGCAGCTAGGTCTCATTATTTTGCAGTTGAAATTGTTAGATGTAAATATTGAGAAAACAGCCAAGATAAGAGAGAAAAGAAATGAAAATAAAAATATAATAAAAATGGTTTAAAAAAGGTCCAACTCAACAAGATGAAGAAGAGAAAATGTGAACATAAATATGAAAGTTGAAAATGCAGAATTAAACAAGGTAATTAACCAAAAAAAAAGAAAAAAGAATGATGAACTTGGAAAGAGAAGAAGCTATCAGCAAAAGAGCTTTATATAAAATTGATCTATAGTCCATATAAATAAAAAAGAGCTGCTTCTATTGAAAGTCTAATACAAGAAAATTTCAAAATATAAACAATAGGTTAAGATAAAATTGAGATAAGAGATATGTTGTTTTGTTTTCTCCTCTTCTCCCAGTAAAAAATTCCTTTATTACCACAACATTGTCATAAATCTTGGTCACCTTTGATAAGCTAGTGTAACAAAATTTGGGATAAAAATGTGGGATGAAACAAATGAATTGTTAGTCAGTTTCTAAAAAAAAGCAAAATGATAATTATGAATTCTTTTTTTTAAAAAATGAAAAGGCATAAAGTGACTTAGAAAAGCCTAAATGGAGAATACAAAATTAAAGTTATTTTCATAATTGTTGACAAAACCTGTTCTGTTAAAGATGTATAAATAAAGTTGATATAGGAAGTGCCTATATTGCTAGAACAATTAGGATTGTTTAGTGAGTTCAAATTAAACAAAATGATATTAAAAAAGAAAATATGCTAAGAAGGTCAAAGTTAATATAGGAAGTGCCTATATTGCTAGAACAATTAGGATTGTGTAGTGAGTTCAAATTAAACAAAATTATATTAAAAAGAAATTAAACAAAATGATATTAAAAAAGAAAATATGCTAAGAAGGTCAAAGTTAATATAGGAAGTGCCTATATTGCTAGAACAATTAGGATTGTGTAGTGAGTTCAAATTAAACAAAATGATATTAAAAAAGAAAATATGCTAAGAAGGTCAAAGTTAATATAGGAAGTGCCTATATTGCTAGAACAATTAGGATTGTGTAGTGAGTTCAAATTAAACAAAATGATATTAAAAAAGAAAATATGGTAACAATGTCAAAGAGAATATCATCAAATTTATAGTAGAAATTAAAACCAGATTTCAGGCTTTGCAGAATCATGAAATTAACAATAAAAACAGAAATATCAATTTGGCAACTTTAATTGAGGAAGCAAAAGAGATAAAAGGGAAAAGAAATGGAAATAAAAAATTAAAAAATGATGGAATGCTGAAAGTCAATAAGGATGCTAAAAAGGCAAAATATGGTCACAAATATTAAGGGAGATAAAGCTGAATATGGTGTATCAAGCAAACTAATTAATAAAAACAAATAAAGAGAAAAAGAACCAATCTGGAAAGGAAAAAGATGTAAACATGTTGGATACACGACCCATGTAGATAAACAGTAATTGAAGAGTAATACAAAGAATAACACTATGAGACGAACATGGATCAGGAAAAAGACCCAGAGATTTCATAGAATTCATCATATGAAATAATTAAACTTGGGCAGCACATATAAAAAGAAGAAAAGATAAGAGATGGAGTAAAAGGTTGCTAGACTGGTGCTTATAAATTAATACAAAATGCAGTAAGATAAAAGCAGGAAGATAGAAAGATGAAATAGATGGATATGCTGGTAGAAGATGGTACAGTCATGGTTGTCCTGGAAGGATTTTGGAAAGAACTTTATTTTTTAGTCATGAAATCTAGAAATGGTGAATAATAATATTGGCAAAAATTTATATAATTTTGAAGATAAATAAATTTACTTCATTTTGATATATGTTTAATTATTCTATTTGCTCTAACATTTATAGGATTAGCAATATTAGTTATGAACCATAACATTTCATTTTAAAAAGAAATAATTTTTTTTGTCATTGTTTTTCTCAAACAATTTCTAAAATACACATTTTTCCAATATGTCCCTTTTTAGATGTATTATACATAGGATAAGGAGGCATGTTGGAGTAATGGATAGCAGTTCAGATTGAGGAATCAGAGAGCCGAGTTCGAATTCCAGTTGAATCCATTACATTCACTTACGTACTAATACCCTCGGGAAAGGTATGGATCTTCTTCTTCTCTCCCCAGCTATGGATAAATAGCAGGACAAACCAAGTTCTGTAGCCTTGGATGGCAGCTGATCTACTGCAGAAAGAAATGGCAATCTACTGCGAGGAAAAATCTGCCTCGTCAGTCATGTATCAAAAGATACATGATTGCCTATGCATGTATTACGCATGACACATAACTGAGATACACAGAAATGCCAACTTTCATTTATAAGAAAGGACTGTCGTTTATTTATCTCTTTCCCTCCTTGTATTTTGTTAAATTTAGAAGGTAAAAACACAATGTCATTTTTAATTATATTGTATTTCTACAAGAATTAAATTTAAAAAATATTATTTACATGTATATTTATGACTTTTAATATAAACTGATAAAGTTGACGGCCTTAGGTGTTGGTCTGAATATAGACTTTTATCTTTTGTGTTGAACCTAAATGCAAACACCTGATATGTTTAAAGTGAATTCAATACAAGTCTTGACATTATTATTAATTCTTAGCTGTCATCCTTTATGAAGTCTATACTTCAGGGACTCTTTTATAATTGAAAACCTAACAAAACACTTTTCATCAAAATCATCTTTAATTTCACTACCACCAAATTTTACACAAATTCTATAAGTTGCTTCGACTGCCTTTGTTCCAAATTTAAATTTATATAACTTTGAAGATAAATAAATTTACTTCATTTTGATATATGTTTAATTATTCTATTTGCTCTAACATTTATAGGATTAGCAATCTTAATTATGAGCCAAACCATTTCATTTTAAAGTGAAATAACTTTTTTTTGTTATTATCTTTTTCAAACCATTTGTAAAATTGTATTTTCCAATTATCTCCCTTTTTAGATGTATTATACATAGTATAGCCAACTTTCATTTATAAGAAAGGACTTTCCTTTATTGTAGAAGAGTCACTGAAGTATAGACTTCATAAAGGATGACAGCTAAGAATTAATAATAATGTCAAGACTTGTATTGAATTCACTTTAAACATATCAGGTGTTTGCATTTAGGTTCAACACAAAAGATAAAAGTCTATATTTAGACCAACACCTAGGGCCGTCAACTTTATCAGTTTATATTAAAAGACATAAATATACATGTAAATAATATTTTTTAAATTTAATTCTTGTAGAAATACAATATAATTAAAAATGACATTGTGTTTTTACCTTCTAAATTTAACAAAATACAAGGAGGGAAAGAGATAAATAAACGACAGTCCTTTCTTATAAATGAAAGTTGGCATTTCTGTGTATCTCAGTTATGTGTCATGCGTAATACATGCATAGGCAATCATGTATCTTTTGATACATGACTGACGAGGCAGATTTTTCCTCGCAGTAGATTGCCATTTCTTTCTGCAGTAGATCAGCTGCCATCCAAGGCTACAGAACTCTGTCTGTCCTGCTATTTATCCATAGCTGGGGAGAGAAGAAAAAGATCCATACCTTTCCCGAGGGTATTAGCACGTAAGTGAATGTAATGTAATTCAACTAGAATTCAAACTCGGCTCTCTGATTCCTCATTCTGAGCTGCTATCCATTACTCCACCATGCTTCCTAATCCTATGTATACTACATCTAAAAAGGGACATATTAGGAAAAATGTGTATTCTAGAAATTGTTTGAAAAAACAATAACAAAAAAAATGATTTCTCATTAAAATTAAATGGTTTGATTCATGATAAAGATTGCTAAGCTTATAAAATAAATGTTAGATGAAATAGAATAATTAAACTAGTATCAAAACGAAGTACATTTATTACTTAATAGTTGGCCTAAAATAGAAATAGATATTCTATGGGAGCCACTAATAAAGATAGACAAATAAATGACAACAAATTTTCAACAGCAGCAGCAGCAGAAACTGTAACAAAACAGTAGCTGCATTGACTTGTAGTCACTTGTATTAAATGCAATGTCAATTTCTATCTAATATCCTTCTGATTATTTTTTTCTCTTCTGTTCCTAACTTTTCCACACACACTAACCCCTTGCGTTTTAGTGGCTCTACTGTCTTGGCATGGGGTGAAACTGATTAAAAAAATATATCAGGTATTTGCATTTAGGTTCAGCACAAGGTATGTAAGTCTATATCTTGGCTGCCAACTTTTTCAAGTTATATTAAAAGACATAAAGGAAAAATATACATGTAAATAGTATTTTTTTTAATTTAATTCTTGTAGAAATACAATATAATTGAAAATGACATTGTATTTTTACCTTCCAAATTCAACAAAGTACAATTAGAGAAGATAAATAAAGTAGAAAAATAGTTAATATGTTATAATTACTGTATCAATACTAATTTGAATGTAACTTTAATAACATGTAATAAGAATAAGTACTTTAAGTACATATACTGTAAGTTAATTGCCAGGCATAGGTGAATAAACTGATTGATAAATTTAAAATGGAAAAGAAAGAAAGAAACTCCAAATTTTTAGATATTGTTTCTTAATTTCCATGATTTTGTCTCATTTTTTTATTTATATAATTAGTAAGACCTTCTAGACAGAATAGTAAAAGAAAGTAAGAAAAAAGGACTCATGGAATTTAAAGGTGGCATGTTGATGTATGATAGATGGATGCATGTTCATATGTAAACAATTAAAGAAGCAGACAAAACTTTGTGTTTCTCCTACAAACCACTTATCTTTTTTTTGTAGAAACTGCATTTAAACAAAGTTCTCAATATACCTTGGGTATGTTCATTTTCTTTTTCTTGTCCAAAAGTTAGATTAAGTAAGGATAAACATCATTACAATGGTCATGCTTAAGTCAGCCTTGCACAGAGTTAGAACAACCAAAGAGGATTTTGCACTTACTTCATTGTTGGATGGTCAGTATGGTTATAATGGTCAAGCTCAAGCCAGACTTGCACTGTGTTGGAATGACCAAAGAAAAGGTTGATTTACTTCATAGGTAGACGTTTTGAGAAGCAAATGCAAATGCTATGCAGTGGAAAGTGGAGAGTGAGTTCAGTTGGCAGTTGACTGGGGCAAAGAGATGTTCACCAATGGGGACATAATTTCCACATAATGTTACATCCTGGAACAAAAGGGAGAAAAAGAAAAATGAAGAAAAATGTCTCTATTTATAGGCTTAAACAGTACCACCTAATCAGTGTTTGACGAGGCCAAGTGGGATAATAAAATTTCTAGTTCCTTTATTACTAGCTACATCAAAAAATGTATTTCTTTTTTTTTCTCTTTTTTATTCATTATTATTATTTTATATATTGATTTTATTTCATTTTCCAGCAGACTAAGCATTGACTGCATGAAGACAGAATATGTTCATCAGCAAAAGGAAAAGCCCAAGATATGATACAATTTGGAGATGTCAGCATCAAACTAGTACTGAATTTTAAATATCTGAGAAGTGTTTTAACAGAGGATGGAAAATGCAACACTGAAATCTGAGCATGCATTGGAATATTGAAAGATGCCTTCCAAAAGCTAAGCAAAATACTGAGAAACAGAAAATTTCATTAGAAACAATGAAAAGAGCAGTGAATTATTATGTGTTATCCATCCTCTTACATTGCAGTGGATGCTGGACAATCTTCCCACAGATGTTGATAAAACATGAAGCAGCAGAAATCTGGTTCTACAGAAGGATACTGAGAATTTCATGGATGGAGCAAGTAAGCAACAAAAAAGACTTTAAAAAAATGGCAACAAAACTGTCATATAGGAAGAAAATGAGCAACTACCATCACCGAGGTTCGAGCCTGACACTCTGGATTTATAAATATATGTTTTCCACCAGGTGTATAAATAGCAGTGTCAGGCTACTGACTGCAGTGATTACTGAGTGACTATTGAGTGGAACTATCCAGTCGAATTAGTATGAATTATTGTGCATTGATGATTTGGGTTTGATTTATGATTTACCAGATTTTAAGCCAAGCCACACTACTAACTAGGTATTTACTGAAATGGTTAATTATCTTTGGTTGACTTATAATTGTTTGTTCTTGTTAAGTTTTTATTTGTGGTTGTAATTAAATACTGTTTTATCTTAACATTGAAGTTTTGAGTTATATTTAATTATTAACCGCCACCAAAGAAAAAAAACAAATCAGGAAGAGAAAGCTGAAACTTCTTGAATGCATAATGAGAAAGAAGGACTTGGAAAGCAATCATCACATTTCTTTTTGCAAGAGTGACATTTAGAGGAATTAAGACAATGAAAGATTAGTTGTACCATTTTAAGGTGGTGGCAAATTCTACCACTGCCTTAGGCAGCAAAAACACTAAGTAAAACACTGATCTGCATATGTTTAATTTGGTAAAGACAATTAAGACTTCATCATAAAAATGTATTGGAAGTCAAAATTAATTATTATTATTAATAATAATTATATATCATTATCTCTGCAGTTTAGTTTTTAATATTTTTCTTCTTGTAATAGAGCCAAAAATGTTAAATAAATTTAATGATGAAAATGATATATCAATTACAATGTTAAATCAAAAATATTATTGCTTATATAGACAATTTTTGTCAATAATATGAAATAATAGGTGATATTTTGGCTTGAAAAACCTACCAACTCTTTGAATTCTTCAAAGAAATATGTTTAAAATTTCAAAATTATATTCTAATAAAATTATATTTTTCAAAGAAGATAATAAAAATGTTTGATGCTTCATGAAACTGAATAATGTACCAAAATTGTTTACAACTTGCTTTTAAAAAATTCATATAAGCAACTTGAAAACAGCAGCTGTGCTTTTAACAAGCTTTGATCAGATGATGACCCTGGGATCAGGCTTAAAGTATCATTATCACTAACAAAGGGTTCCCTAAGATAGGTTAGGTGATTGTTTCTTTGCATTTATGGGTGGTTTATCAAAAATGTCTTTGATCTTTTTGCCTAACTGGAGGTTCTTGTAATCCTTTTTTAAATTGTGAATAAGTGTGTGGGAATATTGATTGTGGTTAAAGACCATAGGAATCCGATTGTTGTTTTACTTTTCTTGTATGTATCCTCACCTCTACCAAATATCTAAACAATACAAACCAATCAGGAAATTACAAATGTAACAAACTTTGTGGCTTAGTTTGCAAACACTTAATAATAGATAATGTATTTTCTGTACCCAACACCAATATCAAGATACACCCACCTCACCTCACCTGTGATAGCCATAACATAATCTACTATTTATTCTTCACCTTATGTCCTAATAGTGGATATATTGGTGAATCTGGAAATAATTTTAGATTTCGCTTCAACAATCATAAACAAACCATATGTCAAAACAATCCTTACTCCCACTTTAATCAATCAGGACACTCATTAGAAAACTGTAAATGTTTATTGATAGATTCTGATTTCAGTTCCACATACACACGCAAAAAAAAAAAAAAAAAAAAATACTGGATTTTAAAATTAAATACTAGGGTTAATTAAAAACTTGGGTATTTTAAATCTTTATAAATATTTCAATAGTTAAACATTTTTTTAGATATAGTTAAAAAAAAAAATTTCTTATTTTATTTTTTTAAACAACATCTAAGATATTATTACAACTAGAATTTATTCGTTAGGAATATTCGTTCCATATCACGTGACGTCCGCATCTCTCGAAGACGGACGCTAAACTTAATTTAACAAAACAGTTATTTCTGAAGAAAAAGATTGAGGCCAATCTGAAATATCAAATATATATATAAATAAATAAATACTTTCATAAAAAAAACATTATTATTTTTTTAATTTGCAACTTTTTTTATATATATATATATATATATATATATATATATATATATATATATATATTATTAATATAATCCAGGCGAGTCCTATTAACACAACATATAGAATTTGAAATATGTTAAAACTGACTTACAAAAAGCGCTTTCATTGAAAATGGTCATTAACTAAAAATGTATTTTAATTCCAATTGTAAATGTATATATAATTATATAATTATATATATATATATATATAATTATATATATATATAGTATTGATTTAAAAAATTATAATATAAACAGGTTATATAGCATCACTACAAAAATAACTATTTTGTTTCAACACTTCTGGTATCTTGTCAAGTGATGGTGCTGATTGCAGAATTGTATATATATATATATATATAGATATATATATTATATAATAATAATAATATTAATAATTCAAGACAATCCTTAGAAATTCATTTCAGTTATAATTTATTTCATGAATATATTTAAATATTCATCTCCTCAGACCTAAGGTTTCCTGACAAAAGGAAAAGGGAGAGAAAGAAAGAAAAAGATAAATTTTTATAATAAAAAAAGAAGAACGAAAAAGAAAATTTTCAATATAAAATTTAAAAAAGAAATAAAAAATTCAGGGAAGAAAGAAAGAAAGAGAGGGGGAGAGAGTGGGAGGGAAAACAAAAGAAAGGAAAGAAGAAAGGAAGCATTAAAGATGAGGTGATTGTTTCTTTGTTTCAATATTTTTCCTATCCCTTTTCCTTTTGTCTGGACAAATTGATTTCATTTCTAAAAAAACCTTAGGTTTAAAGAGATGAATATTTAATTATATTCAGGAAATAAATTATAACCAAAATTGTTTTTTAAGGATTGTCTTTACTTATTATTATTATATTGCTTTGTAACTTAAATTGAGCTCTATTTGGATTAATGTCCTCCTTTGAATTATCCCTACCAATTACCAATTGGTGTATATATATATATATATATATATATATATATATATATATATATATATATATATATATATATTCAAGTATAGGATTGGTGTATATGGAATAAATTCCAATAACCAACAAATACTATTCTTAAAAAAGTGCTCAATACAGAGTAGAGCAAATATAATCATTTATTTGAAAATTATAACATAAAAATCACTACAAAAATAGCCATTTGTAATGATTTGATAACATTTTTATGTTATAAGTTTTAAATAAATGATTATATGTGTGTGCATGTGCGTGTGTGTGTGTGTGTGTGTATTTATGCAGTAAATTATCTTTTAGGCATGTCTGATTGAATAAATTACAGACATTATGTTTGCTAATTTTTAATAAAATCCGTTCATAGTCATGAATAACCTTTTGTGTATTGATATTAAAGGATGAGAGAAATGTGCTATAACTATTTAAATTTCTTTTATTTTCATTTTCCGAGTACTTTCGATCTTCTTCCAAGATCATCATCAGGGGTGCAAGTAGTACAAAACTATGTGTTATTCAGAAGTACAAATATTTATACAAAGCTGTGCATTGCTATCCATTACTGTAATTTTTTTATTATGCTTTTAAATGCAAATGATTGACAATATACTGAGTGTTCATTAGAATATGAAAAATTATCTATTATGAAATTTTTTCCTCTATGTTATAATGCATTAAAGTCCAGCTTGTGTATTATAGATGATTGCACTTATAAAAATAGTCAAATTCCTAATTTATATTATTTATTGGTATGTTTACCAAGATTGTTGCCACCATCATATGTACCCAACATAAAATAACTACTACCATTATTATCACTTCATACACCTCTCCCACAAGATTAGTAATGCTTTTTATGATTGTTTTAGTTTTAGTATCTGTCTATATTTCTGAGATGAGGTATTACGTACACTACTTACATTATTCAGACTATTGTCCTCATCTTTGTTGCCATCCATATTTAACACAATGTTTTTTAAATTATTAAACGCTTTTTCAATTTCTTTCAGAACTTGGAGAGGGGAATTAACAGGAGATAACAGATAACCAACATCCATTAGACATCACACATGGAACTAGAACAGTCTACCCCAGCAAGTGAAATAAAGGGTTCAGTTCGACATTCCAATCACCTGAAGAAGGCCAGAGCGTACAATGGCAAAACATTATGATAAATATGGCAACAAAGATGAGGACAATAGTCCGAATAATGTAAATAGTGTCTTAGTTTTAGTATTGCAATTATTTATTAATTATCACTATCATCACCA
Source organism: Acanthosepion pharaonis (assembly GCA_903632075.3). Lineage (NCBI taxonomy): Eukaryota > Metazoa > Mollusca > Cephalopoda > Sepiida > Sepiidae > Acanthosepion > Acanthosepion pharaonis. The sequence continues at coordinate 148,910 of CAHIKZ030002752.1, read as the reverse complement.
TCTATTGTCGTTACTTAGTTTTCCCCATTCCAATTATTTTCTATTTTTTATTTTTCATTATTTATTTTTTATTTTTATTATTTATTTTTTATTTCTTATTTTTATTTTTTTTTTTTTTTATTCATTATCTCTTCCACTAGTACCATCACTATTATTATTTATTACTATTTCCATCATTATTTATTATTTATTTATTACTATTTACTACTGCTATTTTAACTCTTAATTTTTAATTTATCGTTAATCTTTTATCATTAATTATCATCATTATTTATTTATTTTTTCAACTTGCTGTAGCATACATACAGATGATAATTAGTTATGTCCCCATTCACATAAATACAGTAGTAAATACTGTATGTTGGTCTGCAGTTGGAGATTCATTGTGGATTTGACTCCCTTCTAGCAGTTGACTACTACTTCTACTCACCACTGGTGAATCTTATACGTGTTGTTCTTATCCTAAGTATTGTCCTTCATTACCATCCTTCATTTGATTATTCTATTCAGTAACCTCCCCTAGGTTACAACACTACTATCATAATTATTTTATTTCTGTTACTATTATCACTACTACTATTATTACCATTACTATTTGTTACTACCACTTTTATTATCATTATACTTCACTACCACCATTGTTTCTATATCATATCCTCCACAATTGCCATCAATCTCATTACTGTTTACTATTGTCATTGCTCTCATTATTGTAGTTATTACTTCATTTTTACTATTTCAACATCATCGTTATGCTTGCTACATTAATGACCATAATTACCATCTTCACAATCCTTTTACATTCATACCCCACTTCCCCATCAAAATTAGTGACAATTTTCCATAAACATACCAATAAGTAATATAAATTAGGAATTCGACTATTTATATATGTGCAATTGTCTATAATACACAAGCAAGAAATTTTAAAAATAAAAAATATCATCTTCACAGCTATATTCATATACAGAATCCATTTTAAGCAATGTAAGGTTGATAGAAATATATGTAGTCATATGCAAGCATGTATGTGTGCATGAGGAAGTATCATTCCGTTAACAACAGAAACGAATGACCTGAAAGATGGCAAGAATGCCACAACCCACCCCCTTGTGGAAAAAACTTTGCTACACAATCTTAACACCAAAACGACTACAATTGTGTATGTATACATACACATGCCTGGCCTTGCATTCTTCATATATGTATATATTTGTGAGAACTACAATACATACACCTACATGTATGTATGTATGTGTACATATGAGTGCCATCCCAAAACAGACACAGAGAATTTATTCCCTCTACTACCACCAAACATCACTAAACATAATCAAACAAAAACTGGTATAAATAGATTCAAAATTAAAAAAAAATAAATTCCTTTGTCTTCAGGATCAAAAAGTGTGA
>CAHIKZ030002752.1:100000-145000 GCA_903632075.3 Acanthosepion pharaonis | reverse complement strand
AGGGCAGTACTAAATTGGCAGCAAGATCTCATTTTACAGTTGAAATGACTAGATGTAACCACAAGTTCTATGCTAACAGTTTCTTTACTCACACTTCTCGCTTGTGGAACTCTCTTCCGGCATTTTGTTTTCCAGTCAACTTTGATCTTCAAAAATTTAAATGCACTTTCAATCATTATTGTTGTAACCTAGGGAAGGTTACTGAATAGAATGATCACATGAAGGTTGGTAATGAATGATAATACATAGGAAAAGAACAACACATATAAGATTCTCCAGTGGTATGTAGAAGAACTAGTCAACTGCTAGAAATGAGTCAAATGAATTCCACAATGCATCTCCAACTGCAGACCAACATACAGTATTTACTACTTATTGTGAGACCGTAACATACCTACAACATGGACTCTTCCAGGACTATATAAAGTATGCGACATAACACTCTAGAGAGAGAAGAAGAAGAGGAAGAGAGAGAGTATTCTAATATCGTAGTATCAGCCACATATGACTACCAATATTGGACACTAGCACATAGTAAGCTCCGCTTACACTTACACTATCTTTGTAACCTTTTTTGTTTAATATATCTTTCTTACCTCTAATCCGTGTTCCGTGTTTTCCTTCCGTGATCCCAACTTTGGGTCCATATCACTACTGTATTTATGTGGATGGGGACCTGCCCATTATCATTTGTAAGTATGCTACAACAATTATCTTCTGTTTTCTTAAATTCTATTCTTTTATTGTTCTCATCCCTTAATAATGTTTTTCTTATATTCTTTCATACTCAGTAACTCCTATTTCTTTGTATTTGCACCAGATTTATTGTAAAAAACAAAAAATAAATATAACTGTAGAAAATGTTAAAATGAATACAACTGGATAATTTTAGCTTAGATATTAAAGGTTAATAAATAAAAAGGATGACATAATATATAATGATAACATAATATATAATGATAACATAAAAAGGATGACATAATTATATATAATTATTGTATGTACAGGATGCATATGGTATTTGAAGATATGTTATTGTGTACCTACAGTTGTGTGATAATTAATTAATGTGCTTTTATCTTTTCAGACCCTCAATGGCAAACTATCAACTTATGAGATGAAATGACATCCTGTAATTGTTGAGATACATACAAACAACAGTGATGTTGAGATTGCATGTTTTTTGGTGGTTGTCAGGTCATTTGTGCACAAAGTTCAGAAGCTGGGATGCATCATCTATAGTGAGGCACAAAAAAACATTGACTACATTCAGACAGTATACAGATGCTACAATTTGTATAGTAAGTGCGGAACATTATTAATTACAAATTCTGGAATGTCCATGAGAGCCATTGCCAGAAATCTCCAGATGTCTGAAGGTACAATTTGCAATGTGGTGCATGAGAACATTCAGTACAAGTAATAGTTAATGAAAAAAAGTCAGAAAAATAGTCAGAAAAAAGTCAGAAAAATAGTCAGAAAAATGTCAGAAAAATAGCCAGAAAAAGTCAGAAAATAGCTAGCATGCTTTGTTTTTTAGCTTTTCAGACAAAAAAAAAAAATTGACCTGGATCAAAAAAAAAAAAAAAATTTTGACCTGGATAAAAAAAATTGACCTGGACCAAAAAAAACAAAACCTGACCTGAATTTAAAAAAAAATTACCTGGATCAAAAAAAAAAAAAATTTAACCTGGATCAAAAAACAAAAAAAATTTAACCTGAATCAAAAAACAAAAAAAAATTTAACCTGAATCAAAAAAAAAAATTGGCCTGTATAAAAAAAATTAACATGGATCAAAAAAAAAAATTTGACTCTGATTTAAAAAAAAGGAAATAACCTGGATTGAAAAAAATTTAAGCTGGATCAAAAAGTGAACAAGAGAAATGACAGATGGCTATGTACATATCCTTCAGATGTTCCCCTTTTTATTCACACCATGTTTACTGCTTCTGAATTGGTTTTAGGAGTGGTGAATATTGAATGAAAAGACATGCCACTTGACTTCTTCCAACAGGGTTTCAACTGAATGCTGCTGGCTACACTGAGGAGCTGGAAATAGTCGTGAATCCCTGAATAAACCTTTCATGCATTGGAAGATTGTATGTGTTTCAGCAGGACTCTGAACCTGTTCCCAAAGATGTAGTGACCAAAGATTTGATGGTGGCATCTGCATGACCACCTCTCACCAAATATGTGGCCACCTAAATTACTGTTATATTAAGTGCATGGTGGTAGAAACAAGAAACGACATAGGTTTAAGAAATAAATAATTGTATTAAGAAAAAAAAAACAATGAATGGCGAAGTGATGTGAAAGTCTTTCATTGAAAGAAAGAGATAAGTAAAGCTGTCCATAGAGGCTTACAGTAGTAGAGGGAGGGTGAGTCATGACTTACTGTGGCAACGAGCTTTGGCAAGTTGTCCTTGGAGATGTGAGGCCAGTTGTCTTTGGGTGTGGAGATGGCGTTCTGACAAGCGTGTGAATCCCGGCTGTTGTGCCGATCGACTGTTGAAGATGTCTCTTTGATGGGCTTTTATGTCCTTTTGTAGGCTCAGATCAGCTCCAATTCCTATTTCGCTTCTTTAGACAGGAGTGGGTGCTATTGGGTAAAAAAACTGGATTGTATGTTTTTTTTTTGTGGGGGGGAAAGTGGAAGGTATGTGTGGAGCCGATGTGTGTTTGATGGAATTTTTAATTCAGTCTTGGGTTTTGGAGATTTCACATCCGGCCAATGGCGGAAATTTCTGTAACATGAATCAGAAGAAGATCTGTTTAGGAAGAATATAACATTACCAACTCTAAATTTCCTTGACTATTACATGTGGGACATTGTTGAACTAGAAACTAATCAATGTTCCCACAATACAACTGATTCCCTGAAAGCCACTATTACCTGAGTAATGCCCAATAACAATACACACCTTGTTATGAGTGCATGTCAACAGCTCCAGTTCCACAGCGGAGTCATTATTGTGACTGAAGGTGGTTACATCAAATATAAACCAAACATTACTGCATCTGTGTACCAAGTTTTGTATGAATAAATTTAGTTGTTTGTAAGATGTGGTTGTTTTTCTTACAGTTTTCTTGTATATCTTCAAATATCTTATGTATACTGTATTCTAGTTTCATATCCAACTACATTGAATTTATAAATATGTTAAAATATTAATTCCTTTTAATGTAGTGTTTTTTTTAATTTTTTAGCTTTGATTGTAAATTCTCAATTTTTGTGCCTGGTGACCCATAGGTCAGAAACAAAATTTTAGATTTTCTTTAGTTTTATATTAATTTATTTTACTTAATACAATCAACAAACCTTGATATTTCTTCTGCTGAGTGAAGAAAATTAAAGACACAACATTTTGAAATTGTAATGCATGCTTATCACAGCACCTAAAAACAGTAATACCAGAAGTGAGCAAGAAACAATACTACAAGTGTGTTAGGTTCCAGCTGCTTTGCTAAACAAGTTTTGGACTGAAATGTGTGAAAATCTTTCACACATTTACCAATGCTTTACACAGCTATTTCCCTGTTCCAGAGTTTCAATGATTATTTATATTGCAAAATTGTGACGTAAATAATTTTGCACAACTTTTTTTTTGCTTTTCATCATCATCATCATCATCATTATCACCACCACCACCAAATCATCATCATCATCATCACCACCAAATCATCATCATCATCACCACCAAATCATCATCATCATCATCACCACCATCTCATCATTACCACCACCACCTCACCATCACAACTATGACCAACAACTCATCATCATCAACATCATCACCACCACCATCTCATCATCATTACCACCACTTCATCATCATCATCATCATCATCACCATTACAACCACCACAATCACATCATCATCATTACAAGCACCACATCATCACCACCACCACCACCACATCAACATCATCATCACCACATCACACTCATCATCATCACAATGACCACCACCACCACATCATCATCATCATCATCACCACCACCACCACCATCTCATCATTACCACCACCACCTCACCATCACAACTATGACCAACAACTCATCATCATCAACATCATCACCACCACCATCTCATTATCATTACCACCACTTCATCATCATCATCACCATTACAACCACCACCATCACATCATCATCATTACAAGCACCACATCATCATCACCACCACCACATCAACATCATCACCACCATCTCATCATTACCACCACCACCTCACCATCACAACTATGACCAACAACTCATCATCATCAACATCATCACCACCACCATCTCATCATCATTGCCACCACTTCATCATCATCATCATCATCACCATTACAACCACCACCATCACATCATTACAAGCACCACATCATCATCACCACCACATCAACATCATCATCACCACATCACAATCATCATCATCACAATGACCACCACCAACACATCATCATCATCACCACAACTACATCATAATCGTCATCATTTATGTTCAAGTTATATATATATTTTATATTCCCTTCATAAATTATATGGTAAAGGTGAGAATAGCCGTTTCCTTACAGAAAATATCTGGCATTCATTGACCAAACAATTAGAATTACAGTTGGTTGAAATTTATAAAATCTTTCTCTTAAAACAATTTTTCAGGAAATTAGATTTCTTGTGTCCATCTATATCTATAATTCACAAAATGTGTGTGTGTCTGTGTGATCAGATGTTGCTTATGCATTTCCATAGTTTTCATACAATTTCAATATTTTTTTGTTTGATAGATAATTCTTCAGTGCCAGTTTTGAGTCCAAATTGTTGGTGACAATGGCTCTCCACTACTTCCTGTCCATTATAACTCACAGCAATGTTTTATTATTTACTATCTGTTCCTGGATATATATCTTTCATAAAAACTTTAATAAAAAAAAATAGTTTAAATAATTACAATAATATTATTTATTATTATACAGTTCCCTTTTCAAGTCCCCCCCCATTCAAATTGTTAACTCCCTCATGTTGTTACTAATATTGGTTTTCAGGTGGGCTGACTTAGACTGCTCCAATTGAATGGCAAAAATTCTCAGTAATGAAAGTCAAAGATGGGTTATACTGCCAGTTAACTGTTGTAACCCTTTCTAGTATTGAAGCGGGTTTCCTTCCAAACCTTTTGTTTTGTAGAAAGTAAACATCTTGATTTTATCATTATTTTCTATTCTAATTATACGTATTACTCATTTTTGTTTTGCTGCTGATTTCTATTTATTTCTGAGATGTTTATGTCACCTGTCATATTACAGTTAATATTTATTAAATAAATATGCAAAAACAGTCATTTGCTGTGATCTTTTCATTTTGTTATCACAAAATTTCTGAAAGTGGGAGAATGAAGCAACAATCATTTCTAATATTGATACCATTATTTCATTACTTTCCTCCACTTTTTAACTTTAATAAACTAAATAAAATATTTGGTCATAGAAGTGGTGGGTTGGGGAACTGATAATTAAACATCATAATTTGAAAATTTTCATTTTGCTTTGATATATGTCAGTATCTGATGTATATATTTTATATTGAAAATTAAAAACAAAATAATTGGCAGTAGTTAAGAATTAAAACAGGCAGTAATGGTTCCTGGAGAACCTTCCTCCTGCACTTACCTATTAAACTAAGAAGAACATACGTGCAGAAATAATTGAGGAAACTGAACAATTTCTAAATAATCTCACATCTGACCTTGAGCTGGAGTGACAGGCATTGATACTCTACACTAAAAAGATGATGTATTATATTTGTCATTATAGGAGTGATAAATAATTTTTATTAGATAAAGCATTAATAGAAGATTGATTGATTGATTTTTGTTTATATCACTGAGATGAGATATTATGATTATTTGCATTATTTACAATATTCAGACTCTTATCCTCATCTTCATTGCCATATTCACAACGTTTTGGCTGTTGTACACTCTGGCCTTCTTCAGGTGATTAGAATTTTGAACTGAACCCTTTATTTTGTCCACCAGGGTAGATTGTTCTAGTTCCATGTGCCACACCTCTTCTGGATGTCTCAGTTATTTCTCTTTAACTCAACTCTTCAAGTTTTTGGGTTCACCACTGGTGTAGCTTGGTATTGAACTCACAACTCTCTGGGTCTAGTTACTGGAAATAACCAACACTTTTATCTATGAGGATGTCTGTGTATGAATTTCTGGGACTTATAAACGTAATGTCTCAGCGACCTTTTTTTAACAGTGCCTATATTGCAATTTTTCCGTTATTATTATTGCATATTTTTTTATCATATTTCAATCACCTGAAGAAGTCCAGAGTGTACAATAGCTGAAACATTGTGAATATGGCAATGAGGATGAGGATAACAGTCTGAATAATGTAAATGATTATTTTTTGTTTTAACAGCATATCAACAAGATTTTTCATCTAAATATATTACTTATATATTCCTTATATATTTCTAAATATATTACTTATAATCAATCCTTTGAGTTGTTGGTTCCATCATTTTCCAATTATACCTTTAGAACATAGTCATTTAGTGCTATAATTTGTGGTATAGACCAACCTCCTTTAAGTAGACTATGATAATCTCTACTTTTACCTTCTTGAAAAGGTCCTCTAGACAAGTCATGTCATAATATTGTTGATGTATAGCAGTAAAGTTACTATGCAATTGGTTAGAATATGTTTTACGGTATATGTCTCCTGACATGCTGTGCATTCAGGAGGACGTTCGTTTTTTAGAAGAAATGAGTGAGAGATATAGGCATGTCTTATTCTGATTCTTGATTGGGTGACTTCTTCATTCCAAGATAGTCTGAGACCATGATGCCATTCTCCTAGAATGGATTTAATTTTGTAAAGTTGGCTGTTTGGGTGGTAGTTCCATAACGCTTGCCACTTGTTTAGAATCTATGAGTTTATAGTTGCTTTGAAATCTGTATAGGGGATTTTTAAATTTGAAATGTTCATTTTTATGGATTCCTTTGCTGCTATGTTAACTTTTCCATTTCCACAGATGCTGATATTGCTAGGTACTCAATAGAAGACAATCTTTTTTTCTTGTAGATGAGATTGATCCTGATTTAAATATTAAGGTATTCTTTACGTTTTTGTTTCTCAGTGATATAAGTACAAATAGTGAATCTGAGAAAACTATAAAGTTGTCTGCCTTATTGTCTCTTATTATATCTAAAGTTAAGTCTATGTTTATAGCTTCAGTACCAAAATAGAGGAATTGTCAGGTAGGTATTTTTTGATTATGTCATCAAGAACAGCTGAAGATCCAATGTTATCAATATTTTTGAGTGATCAGTGTATGTGTTTATAGTTTAGATGCACCTGTAGAATATAATAAATTTCACCTAAAAGGGTAAATGGATTGGTAATAATTTTAGGGTGCTTGGTAAGGTTTACTAAAACTATTATAAGCCAAGGTGGGTTTTTAGAGTAAAAAAATTCAAGGGTTAAGTTAATGTACATTTATGATTCATTAATAATTTTTTCTATGTAAACACTGAAAGGTTTGATGGTTATTTTTTTTTTTGGTTGAATAGATCTTTATATTGTGGTTAGGAAATACTTACGAATACAGAGTTATTCAAACAAGAATGTAGTTTGGTATAGTATTATATGGTTAATTTTTGTCATTTTAGTGTCAGAGGCATTTTGTAGGTTTGGGTATGCAGACTTTTTACTGGAAATGTTCTAGAAGCTCCTAAGATGAGCCATAGTTCATGGTGAAGAATTGTATCAAGCTCCTTCAGTTATGACTACCTTAATAAAGGAAAAGACTATAATCCAGTTTAGACTTAACTAGTAATTGATATAATTTCAATAGGTTCTGTCTATCATTTTTCCAGCAGCATGGCCCGGTGTTTTCCGTGCTGGATTAAAAAATCATACAACTCATACAGCAATCGCAATCACTTGACTTAAAATACTTTTGCCCTTCCTTGCCTTTAAAGGAGTGCCCTTTGCCATGCTGATGTTGCTACATACCTTACTTCTTGCCTATCTCACATTGCAAATTTTTTCTAAGCTCTATACTAAACATTAAATCTGTTACAAAAAAAGAACTAAACAAAATGAAAACAAAATGATCATCTTTAAAAAAGGACTCGTAACTCGAAAAACCGAATGAAAAGAGAATGTTAACACCAAATATTTTTCACACCCAACCCAGTTCTACAGAATCAGAAGCAAGCAAATGAGCCAATTGGAGTAAAGTGCCATGCAGATTTAAATTTTCCCCACTTGTGACAAATGCAGCTATTGATTTTTTTTGCATGCTAGCATGCTAGTTAACATTCGTGTCAGTCAGCTGTTGGTTCTCACACTGGCCAATAGAATCTTCCTGCCTACTCGTGGCAGCCAGCTATAGGCTCTCACTCTGGCCAGTAGAAAATGGCCACAAACTGCATGAAAACTGCCATAGAAGCATGAAAAAATTGATTATTTCCACTATCGATCGGAGTTGGGAAATGCAAAGTCAGTCTTGGCCTTCCTGCTAACTTGGAGCATGTGCATGTAAATTTTGGTGCAACTCCATCGAAAATTGCAGCTGTGCATTTGTTACACACACACAAATACATCCTTCCTTTTATAGATAGAGATAAAGTTCCTTATTTCTTTTATGTTCTTTGATAGAAATCATCTTTATTATTATTACTATTATTATTAAAAAGAAAGAAGAAGCTAATAGATGTAAGCAAATGATACTTACAACCTTAAATATACTGCGGTGGTAATGTTCTGCAAGAAGAATTTAACAACCACTCTTCTTTCATTGCTCTTCTAGGATTTTCTTAATCTGTGTATATTTCTTTAATAATTTCTAGTGATTAAGTTGTTATTGAAATGACACTGTGTTTAAATGTCACATTTTTGGTATTGTCCATTATCAAGATAATTCTTAATGTCAATATTGGTATTATTTTTAATCTTTTCTAATCCTCCCATTATCATTGGATCAGTGTTTTTGTCTAAAGAAACTTATATTCCTAGATACTAATATTTCAAAAATATGTCAAATTCATTCTTTGAGATAGTTTTATGTTTATAAGCTAATACATTTTTATTTTAGTCTTTTATTATGATATTGTGTCTATTGTCTTGTATAGTGCAGTTGGTATGTAGCATGCTAGTTAACATTCGTGCCAGTCAGCTGTTGGCTCTCACGCTGGCCAATAGAATCTTCCTGCCTATTCGTGGCAGCCAGCTATAGGCTCTCACTCTGGCCAGTAGAAAATGGCCACAAACTACATGAAAACTGCTGTAGAAGCATGAAAAAATCGATTATTTCCACTATCGAAGGGAATTGGGAAATGCAAAGTCAGTCTTGGCCTTCCTACTAACTTGGTGCATGTGCATGTAAATTTTAGTGCAAATCTGTCGAAAATTGCAGCCGTGCATTTGTTACACACACACACACACACCCCCTGCCTTTTATAGATAGAGATTCATTAATAATATTTTCCATGTAAAGGCTGAAAGATATATATATATGTGTGTGTATATATATATATATATATATATATATATGAAGAAATATAGTCTTAAGGTGTGCTATATTTATGGGATAAAGTGCTCAATATCAGAGATAGAGCGTGTGTAAATATAAAAGTGAACACAGAAGTCAACACTTTGAGGCGACAGTCTGTTTCATGCTATATGCAATTGTCAGGCCTGATGATTGCATATAGAATGAAACAGACTGTCGCCTCTAAGTGTTGACTTCTATGTTCACTTTTATATTTATATATATGTATGTATATATATTATTTTTTTTATCATTTCACTCCAAGCAGTCAACAAAGCCTCTAAGACACAAGACATTACTGAGTGTTAAAAAGAAAAACATAATTAAGGAGAGAGAACAATAAAAAAAATAGGAATTAAGAAGACAGAAGATAACAATGAATACTCATGGTAATTGCTCTGATGAATTTTCTATTGTACCTAGACTCTTTGAATCTGAAGTGCAGTAACAGATTGGTAGCAAATTCTCATCATTTTACAGTTGAAATGGCTAAATGTAACCATAAGTTCTATGTTAACAGTTTCTTCCCTCACACTTCTGCTTGTGTAACTATCTCCTGAATTATTGCTTTCCAGTCAACTTTTATCTTCAAAAATTTAAATGTAATGTCAATTGTTATCTTCTGTCTTCTTGTTCTTTTATTGATCTTTCACCTGATAGCGTTTTTTTCTCATATTCTTTAACACTCAGTAACCCCATGTGTGTTACTGGTTTTATTGCCTTGCTTGAAATGAAATGAAAAATAAAAAGTTTGTTAGTCCACAAAAATTTGATAACTTTGTAGAAGATTGAATCTAACCTGTAACTTACCACTCTATTCGACATTCACTCTTTCATTAGTTTCTTTAAAAATCTGTATATACATTTTATTTACATACTCTTTTCTAAATGCCAAACATCACTTACATTGTTTTTTCAAACTTGGATGATTGCATTCAGAACTCTGGAGAATCATGATGACAGTATGTAATGGTAATGTTGGATTGGATAAGAAGAAAGTCAAATAAAAAATATTGTCAATGAGTAAAATGAAGAATAGATAAGAAAAAAGTATAGAGTACTATTTTTTATTCATGAGAAGTTGGGTTCTGTTAATAAAAGAAGCTTCATGTTGAATGTTGAACTTATTGCAGAGTTTCACACATTTTTCATAAACATCTCAAGGATTGTATGCATGAAAAAGTAAATGTTACTTAGCTATATAAAACCTTGTATGAAGAATTTATAGAAATTATAAGGAAAGATATGTAAGATGAAATTGTGAATCAAATCATCAACCAAGACACCAAACATTATTTATTGTTGATTGATCAGATATATGCTGACCAGCTAAAAATTATGGCTCAATAATGTTTTAGTGGAAAACCTCACAGAGATTTAAAAAATTTTACTAGTAGACAACCATCCATCCATAACATTGTACAACAAAATACCTGTCCTGGGTGAGTAAAAACTTTCACTTAGAAATATCCATGGTTGAACCTACAGTAATACATCTGACAAAGGGCTAAGAGAAGAGGTTGAAAGTATAACCTCTACTCTCTTTACACACTCACCACACCCCTATCAATATCTACAAGCACTCTTTCTCCTCTCTTATTTTGTCTCTTCTTCTTCTTCTACTTCCTCAGTCACTAGCTCTGCTAGCTTTGTTAAGTAATACCAACCTTATAGGTCATCTGTCTTTCTTTTCCCTTTTTGGTTGGAGCTAGTGTTTTGGGGATGGTTGATTTGGATTTCTCAAAATCTTATAATATTGATAATAATTATGACAAAGTCTAATGTGGACTCTTCTATGTATGTCAAGTCCCATAGTTAAGGAATAATTCTCAGCTTACAGCCACTTTTGTCTTTTTGTGTCCAAGGGCAACTTCTGAATTAGGCTGGAATAAGAACTTCTTCAATAAATTGCACAACACTGTTGATAACTCTAACAACATGTTTGTTGAATATAAAGTAAAACTGGTTGAATAAAATGTTTGTATTATCTACTATAATATCAAGTTCTCTACTGTTGGATGGTGAGTTGAGAAATCTAGTCATAAATGCTAATGTAGAACCAACCCATCAACTCTCACTCAACTTTTCAAAGTAATAACCAGCCCATTGACTCTCACACATCTCTTCAAAGTAATAACCAGCCCATCAACTCTCACTTAACTCTTCAAAGTAATAACCAGCCCATTGACTCTCACTTAACTCTTCAAAGTAATAACCAGCCCATCAATTCTCATTCAACTCTTCAAAGTAATAACCAGCCCATTGACTCTCTTAACTCTTCAAAGTAATAACCTATTGATTCTCACTTAACTCTTCAAAGTAATAACCAGCCCATAGATTCTCATTCAACTCTTCAAAGTAATAACCTATAGATTCTCCATTAACTTTCAAAGTAATAACTCTTCTTAACTCTTCAAAGTAATAACCAGCCCATTAACTCTCACTTAACTCTTCAAAATAATAACCAGCCCAACTCTTCAAAGTAATAACCAGCCCATTGACTCTCACTTAACTCTTCAAAGTAATAACCAGCCCATTGACTCTCACTTAACTCTTCAAAGTAATAACCAGCCCATAGATTCTCATTCAACTCTTCAAAGTAATAACCAGCCTATAGATTCTCACTCAACTTTTCAAAGTAATAACCAGCCCATTGACTCTCACTTAACTCTTCAAAGTAATAACCAGCCCATTAACTCTCACTTAACTCTTCAAAGTAATAACCAGCCCATTGACTCTCACTTAACTCTTCAAAGTAATAACCAGCCCGTTGACTCTCACTCTACTTTTCAAAGTAATAACCAGCCCATTGACTCTCACACATCTCTTCACAGTAATAACCAGCCCATTGATTCTCACACATCTCTTCAAAGTAATAACCAGCCCATCAACTCTCACTCTACTTTTCAAAGTAATACTCAGCCCATCGACTCTCATTCAACTCTTCAAAGTAATAACCAGCCCATTGACTCTCACTTAACTCTTCAAAGTAATAACCAGCCCATAGATTCTCATTCAACTCTTCAAAGTAATAACCAGCCTATAGATTCTCACTCAACTTTTCAAAGTAATAACCAGCCCATCAACTCTCATTCAACTTTTCAAAATAATAACCAACCCATCGACTCTCACTTAACTCTTCAAATTAATAACCAGCCCATCAACTCTCACTCAACTCTTCTGTCATGTATGTGTCTGTGTTTTCAATCTGGCCATGGGAAAGGTAACTGGAATGAACATCTGGTGTTTTTCCTTGTTGGACTTATTCTCTGTCTTTCTGTCTGTCCAAGTCTGGGGAGCTCTCACTTATATAGACAACTCCCCACTTCAATTAGATATACCTAATTTCTCCTCACTGACCATCTTAATCTTAGGAAATTTTGTTAATTAACCATAAAGTACTCTCTTTGTTTAGAATCTTCCTATATATCTTTCTGTAAAGATAATAGTGTTTTCGGACATAAACAAATCCCAAGCTTTGGAATTACAAAAATAGCTGCATTCTTCATTTAAAAGAATTTGGATCGTTCTTTTCTGTAAGACCACATATGTTTTGGACAGATAGCATAATTTAATCAAACCTTTGAATTTAACTTGAAATGAAGATGCCAGGTCAGCACCAATAACATTGCAAATTCTTTGGATTTTAACAATAATCAAAATACAACTACATCCCCAGACCATACACTGTTTATACAGGGAAGGTATGTTCAGTAGGTGGGAAATTGACTGAAACTTGGACACTGCGCTAATCATGTCTTCTTCATATAGGTGAGAATTGGGTAGGATGGGGAACCTTGGTTTTGCTCAATTCTACTAATTCTTGGTTAGTTAATTCTGGGTTCAATTCTCCTTGGAACTGTTCTTAAATTCATTTTATTATTTTAAAACATAATTTTTAATCCATTTATTTTTCATTTTTTTCTTAATCATTCAACCTACTCTCCTGAGAATTTTAATAATAATTATCCAATTAGTAATCCCTAATAATCACCATCTTTTAATTTCATGCAATTAAATGTTTAAACAGGGTCAGTGTTCTGTTACACAAATGTCTAAATATGATCAGTGTCCTGTCACACAAGTATTTTTTAAAAACATTACCAGGAATACAAACTATGTACCATTTCACTGAACATTGTAGACAGAACCTAATATATCAGAAGTTGTTGACTGTTTTGACATTTTTTCTCTAAAGAGCTTAAATGTAACTAGATGGTCTGTGTACTATGAAATAATCCAAACAAGCAAAAATAGAGACACTGATATTTTACAAAGTGTCAAACATATTTTTGAAGAAGAGGAAGATAAATATAAACAAAGAAGTTATATTGTAAATTGATCAAGTTGAGATATGTTATTTTAACAGTTGTTTGGAAAGAAATGCTGAAATGTTTTAATAAAACAAATAAAAAACACCAAACATCTGTTTTGGGGGCATTTCAAATTTATATTATATCATTTGTTAAAGAAATCTGAAAAAAAAAATTGTCCAACAGTAATTTACACTATGGAGTAGAAGCAAAAGTTTTGTGTGACAATATTGACTCTAGTTATTCTGATGCTTCTAAAAGCATTGTTACAAATAAATTTTCAAATGGAACAATTGTTAGGACTTTTTTGAGAGAAGATGACTATTTTAACATAGAAGTCAACTCAATAACTATTTAATACAGCTGCTATTCAAGAGGATTCAATCATATAAGTAAACTGCAAAATGGTTTAAGTTACTTCCAGAGATGGTGAACAATTCTGAAATTGATGAGCACAGAATTAAAATTAAAATATCTCATTGCAAGTATGATATTGACCACAAATTAGCAAATGAGTGTTTACAGAATATTTACACCTTAGGAAATATAATGAGAATATTTACACCTTATGAAACACAATAAGAATATTTACACCTTAGGAAATATAATGAGAATATTTACACCTGAAGAAATATAATAAGAATATTTACACCTTATGAAACACAATAAGGATATATACACCTTAGGAAATATAATAAGAATATTTACACCTGAAGAAATATAATAAGAATATTTACACCTTATGAAACACAATAAGAATATTTACAACTTAGGAAATATATAATAAGAATATTTACACCTTATGAAACACAATAAGAATATTTACAACTTAGGAAATCCTACATACAAAATAAAACATATTATCTAATTTGGCATATTTGAAATTTTGTATATATGTATGGAAAATTTCAATATGTGAAATTGCGAATTTCAATATGCAAAAGTTCTTTGGCTTATTTGTGAATAGATCATTGCAATATGATGTGTAGTATGTTTCAAAAGTTGAAAAGTTTTCCACTGATTTGAAGTGGAAAGATTATATTAAATAAATTACTAGGCCTGCTGCTAGGAAAGTTGGTTCACTGTGATGTGATAGATATTTTTTCACAAGAATCTATTTTACATATTTATGACTAACATTTGTCCTTGCTTTGAATATTGCTGGCACAACTGATCTGATGCTTCTCATATATATTTAGAGATTCTTGATAAAACCCAAAGAAGAATTTGTAATATTATTGGTGTTGACCTGGCATCTTGCTTTCAGTCACATTCCCACTGCCTTAACGTAGCTTCCCTGGATAAACAGTGTGTGGTCTGGAGATGTGATTGGAATCTGACTATTGATAAAATCAAAAAAAAAATTACAATGTTATTGGTGCTGAACTGGCATCTCCCTTTCAGCTACTTTCCAGTAACAATTATGTAGATTCCCTGGATAGAATGTGTGGTCTGGAGATGTCGTTGAATTCTGATTATTGATAAAATCCAAATAAGAATTTGCAATGTTATTGGTGCTGACCTGGCATCTAACTTTCACTTACTTTCCAACCACATTAATGTAGCTTCCCTGGATAAACAGAGTGTGGTCTGAGGATGGAGTCAGATTCTGATTATTTATAAACTTCAAAGAAGAATTTGCAATGTTATTGGTGCTAACCTGGTATCTCGCTTTCAATTATTTTCCAACCACATTAATGTAGCTTCCCTGTATAAACATTGCATGATCATGGGATATGGTTGGAATCTGCTTATTGATAAAATCCAGTGAAGAATTTGCAATGTTATTGCATCTTGCTTTCAATCACATTCTAACCGCCTTAATGTAGCATTCTTGTATAAACATTGCGTGGTCTGGGGATGTAATCAGAATCTGACTATTGATAAAATCCAAACAAGAATTTGCAATGTTACTGGTACTGACCTGGCATCTTGCTTTCAGTCACTTTCCCACCACCTTAATGTAGCTTCCCTGTATAAACAATGTATCGTCTGGGGATTTGGTTGGATTTTTGCCAGGGCACTGTATTATAACTCTTTGCTTTACTGTTCCAGAGATAACCAGGTGGATTGGGTAATTTGTCATTATTCATGTCCCTTTTCCTTTTATAGAAAGTATAATATTAATAATTAATAATGTCTACATAAACTTAAATGATTTATGAACAGACTTCACATAAGTAGAAATCATGTTAAATGTTTGAGCAATTTCTTTTAATTCATAGAATTTCTTTAATCACTCAGAATATGCTTTCCACTGACATGAAGTGGAAAGATTATATTGAATTGATTGCCACATCTGTTGATCAGAAAGTTGATTCAATGTGTCATGCCAGAAAATCTTTTTGCCAGAGTCTTTATTATACATTTATAAGACTACCATTTGTCCATGCATTCAATATTGCTGCCATGTCTTGGAGAATTTGACACTAACATAACATATTTTAGGGTAAGAGGGAGAGAAACAGCTAGTAACATACCTTACAAGCTTGTGTAAATGGATAAGTAGAACAAATTTTACCAAAAACTACAAAGGATAGGAAATTGTGGAGAGCCATGATTGCACACATCCTAAGGATACCTGGCATATAAAAGAAAGAGATATCAATTTTCATCTTCATTTTCAATGATTAAAAATATTAACCTCTCAGTGTAATGTTTTCCATTGACATAAAATGGAACGATTATATTGAATCATTTGCTAATGGGAAAAATTAGTTCACATTCATGCTAGAACAATTTTCTCACCTGAATTGATTTTACACATTTATAAATCTCCCATCCATCCATGCATTGTATATTGAAAAGGGTTGAATTAGAAGAAGTACAAAAAGAAGGTTGAATAAGAAGAAGGAGGAGGTACAAGAAGAAGAAGAAGGTTGAATTAAAAGAAAGAGGAGGTATAAGAAGAAGGTTGAATTAGAAGATGGTAGAAAAAGACGAAGAAGAAGTTTGAATTAGAAGAAGAAGACGGTATAACAAGAAGAAGGTTGAATTAAAAGGTACAAAAAGAAGAAGAAGAAGAAGGTTGAATTAGAAGAAGAAGAAGAAGAAGAAGGTTGAATTAGAAGAAGAAGAAGAAGGTACAAGAAGAAGGTTGAATTAGATGAAGAAGGTACAAGAAGAAGGAGGTACAAGAAAAAGAAGAAAGTTGAATTAGAAGAAGAAGGTACAAGAAGAAGAAGGTTGAAAAGGAAGAAAAAGAAGATACAAGAAGAAGAAGAAGGTACAAGAAGAAGAAAGTTGTATGGGAAGAAGAAGAGAAATGAATTACAAGAACAAGGAGATGGATAAAATTAGAAGAGGGAAGAAGGCTGGATTAAGAGTAGATGAAGAATGAGGAATTAGAAGAAGAATAAAGTTGAATTGAAAGAATATAGATGAAGAAGAACAAGAAGAAGAAGAAGGTTGAATTGGAAGAAAAAGAAGTAGGATGAATTAGAAGACTAAGGTTGAATTGGAAGAAAAATCAATAAACTACAAGAAAATGAAAGATTAATTAGAATAAGTAGAAGAAGGATGAACCCAAATAAGATGAAGGATGAATTAGAAGAAAAAGAAGATTGAACTGGAAGAAGAAGGAAGTTGAATTGTAATAATAAGAAGAAGGATGAATTAGGAGTAGAAAAAGGATGAGCTAGAAGATGAAGGATGAATTAAAAAGAGAAGGTTAAATTGGAAGAAAAAGGAATGATTAGAAGAAGGAGGAGAATAATAATAATAATAAGGATGAATTACAAGAAGAAAGATAAATTAGAAAAACATGATGATGTTTAAATTGCAAGAAGATGAAGAATAAGGAGAAGAAGAAGAGTAAGAAGAAGGATGGATTAGAAGAAGAAGATGAAGGTTTTATTGGAAGAAGAAAAAGAAGGGGAATAATAAGAAGGTGGATTAATGAGAATAATATGAAGAAGTATGAATCAGAAGAAGAAGTTTGTATTGCAAGAAGAAGAAGAAAAATAAGGAAAAGAAGAAGAAAGAGAAGGATGAATTAGAAAAAAATGGAAAGGAAAATAAGAATAATAATAAGAATGAATTTAGAAGTATAAGAAAATGGAGAAGAAAAAGGATGAATTAAAACAATAAGAAGAAGGATGAATAATAATAATAATAATAATAAGAAGAAGAATGATGATAATAAGAAGGGTGAATTAGAAAAAGAAGAAGAATGATGATAATAAGAAGGGTGAATTAGAAGAAGAAGAAGAAGAAGAATGATAATAAGAAGGGTGAATTAGAAGAAGAAGAAGAATGAAATGATAATAAAGAAGAAGAAGAATGAATTAAGAAGAAGAAGAAGAAGAAGAATGATGATAATAAGAAGGGTGAATTAGAAGAAGAAGAAGAAGAATGATGATAATAAGAAGGGTGAATTAGAAGAAGAAGAAGAAGAAGAAGAAGAAGAAGAAGATGATAATAAGAAGGGTGAATTAGAAGAAGAAGAAGAAGAATGATGATAATAAGAAGGGTGAATTAGAAGAAGAAGAAGAAGAAGAAGTATGATAATAAGAAGGGTGAATTAGAAGAAGAAGAAGAAGAAGAAGAAGAATGATAAAGAAGAAGGTGAATTAGAAGAAGAAGAAGAAGAAGAAGAATGATGATAATAAGAAGGGTGAATTAGAAGAAGAAGAAGAAGAATGATGATAATAAGAAAATTAAATTAGAAAGAAGAAGAAGAAAGAAGAAGAAGAAATTAAGAAGAAGAAAATTAGAAGAAGAAGAAGAAGAAGAATGATGATAATAAGAAGGGTGAATTAAGAAGAAGAAGAAGAAGAAGAAGAATGAAGATAATAAGAAGGTGAATTAGAAGAAGAAGAAGAAGAATGATGATGAAGGAAGAAGAAGAAGGAAGAAGAATGAATTAAGAAGAAATTAGAAGAAGAAGAATGATGATAATAAGAGAAATGAGGAAGTGAATTAGAAGAAGAAGAAGAAGAAGAAGAAGAAGAAGAAGAAGAATGATGAAGAATAATAAGAAGAAGAAGAAGAAGAAGAAGAATGATAATAAGAAGAAGAAGAAGAAGAAGAAGAAGAATTATGATAGAAGAAGGGTGAATTAAAGAAGAAGAATGATGATGAATAAGAAGAAGAAGAAAGATAAATTAAGAAGGGTGAATTAGAAGAAGAAGAAGAAGAAGAAGAATGATGATAATAAGAAGGGTGAATTAGAAGAAGAAGGAAAAGAAGAAGAATTATAAATTAGAAGAAGAAGATAAAGAAGAAGGATGAACTAGAAGAAGAAGGATGAATCAGGAGAAAAGATGATGATAAATTGGTTTAAGAAGTAAAAAAAAAGAAATTAGAAGAAATTTAATAAGAAGAAGAATAATAATAAGAAAAGAAGAAGAATGAATAATAATAAGAAGGAGGATTAATGATGAAGAAAAGCAGAAGAAAACCTAGGAAAGGATATAAAAATCAATGGTATGTCAAAAGATACTATCTGCATAATAAGGCCAATAACCTAAAAATTGTTTTTTTTATCAGATACTAAATTAGGTCAATCTTTTAATAATACTCTTGTCTGATATTTTTTCACATGATATTATTCAAGCATGTTTTGCTATTTAAACTATTGTTCTATCAAAAGCTTTTACATTTAAAATTTTTGAATCAATGGAATAATTCTCAAATGTTCATTTTTGCTCCTTATTTAATAAAATTTTAAAGAAAAAAATGAACCACAATTAAATAAAAAAAATAATTTCATCAATGCTTCTTCATCAGAATATACAAAGTTGAATATAAACAAGCATAAATCCCTGATTTTTATGAGAATAAAAATTATTAAAAGTCAAAACAATGTAATTTTGTATACTTTTTTATACTTCATAGTAAATTAAGTCAACTTCTTAGTATCATTTTGTAATAATAAAATGTAATGCTGATGAATACAATATTTCTTTTGTTTTTATTTAGGCCAATGTTAAATTCCTTTCAATGAAAGAAGAGTGATTAGTAAATTCTTCTTGCAGAACATATTCCACTGCAGTATATTTAAGGTTGTAAGTGTCATTTGCTTACATCTATTAGCTTCTTTTTTTTAATAATAATAATAATGATGATGATGATTTGTGTCAAAGAACATGAAAGAAATAAGAAACTCTCTTCAGTAATAAATGAAGCCAACAAATTCAGAATGGAATTTCAAGTGGGTGAAGATGTGCAAATAAACTATAAGACACCTACTGCAGCGGGAAAGAACCTAAAAATGAAAGCAAATGCATACATACCAAATGCAGAAACAATGGCAAGATAAGCCTCTTCATGGTCAATACTCTGCTTGTACCAAACAAGCTGAGGTAGACAAACCCTGTACCCAGTGGTTACATAGTGCAGGGTTAAACACTGAAGTCGAAGGTTTTATTCTTGCTGTAAAAGACCAATATATGCTAACTAGAAATTGCAAAGCACACATACTGAAAAATTGGAGATTCTATGATAAACAATTGACCATCTTGTATCAGGTCGCACAGTATTGTCACCCAGTGAATATAGAACCCATCATGATAGAGTGGGCCAATATCTGCATTGGAAAATATACAACTTTTACAGGAAGGAAACTGCAAGAAATTGCTTTGAACACCATCCAGACCTGGTTACAGACATAGGACATGTAACAATTTTATGGGACTTTAAAATATACACAGACAGAACAATCAAAGTTAATTGTCCAGACATTGTGATCAGAGGCCATAAAAATAGAATATGCTTTCCTATTGAAATAATTCCAGTTGTAGTTGGAGCCCTCGGATTGATTAGAAAAGGTTTCAATAGATTAATTGAAGGGATTCCTGGTAGCCCATGGTATAAAAAACTTAAAATAATGTACTCACAAGTACATCTCACACATTACCAAGAGCTTTATCTATGTAAAATGTGTGTGATTATGTTTGTTTTGTTTTTTTACAAAAATGATCAGGGTAAAATGCCATGAAAACATTTCTGACCTTTGTCCTCTGGATGGCTCCTGGAAGGAAATGGGTATACAACAGAAATCAAAGTAAATAATATCATGATATTATTTCTGACCTTAGGTCACTGGTCAAAATCTGGAAACAAATGAGTATACATGAGAAATCAAAGGAAATAATAATAATAATAATATCATAGGAAATGAAGACTGAGATTGTACCAATAGTCATCTATGCTCTTGGCCTTGTGAGAAAAGGAATAGAAAATTTTACTAACAGTGTCCCAGTTAACATCAGCATAAAATTTTCCCAGATCACCCTACTAGGAACATCCCATATACTAAGAAAAGTGCTATCAATTAAATGATAATTCTCCTATAGGGTCTAAGGACCATAGTTTGGACCCGGCTCTACAGGATACAAAGCAGGAAACGTAACATACACAAATAATAATAATAATAATAATAATTACTGATGTTCAGGCTGGAAGTGTTCATGTGCTGAGGAAAAGAGTTGTGTTTCTAAACTGTAGATAGAAGCTAAGATATCATCTTTATCTGAACACAATATCTGACAATCGGTTAGTATATCAAATGATGATAATGATGCTAATGATGATGATGATGAATTACCTGGAATAGATGATATATCAATTGTACAACCTTCATTCATCTAGATAAATGGTATTTTTGCAAACCACCACCATTGAAAGATAGTAAAAAAAAATGTTACAGTGCCCTGAATCTTCACTATACATACCAACTGCACTATACAAGACAATAGACACGATATCATAATAAAAGACTAAAATAAAAATGTATTAGCTTATAAACATAAAACTATCTCAAAAGAATGAATTTGACATATTTTTTGAAATATTATTATCTAGGAATATAAGTTTCTTTAGACAAAAACACTGATCCAATGATAATGGGAGGATTAGAAAAGATTAAAAATAATACCAATATTGACATTAAGAATTATCTTGATAATGGACAATACCAAAAATGTGACATTTAAACACAGTGTCATTTCAATAACAACTTAATCACTAGAAATTATTAAAAAAATATACACAGATTAAAAAAATCCTAGAAGAGCAATGAAAGAAGAGTGGTTGTTAAATTCTTCTTTTAAGAACATTACCACCACTCAGTATATTTAAGGTTGTAAAATTTAAATCATTTGCTTAAATCTATTAAATTCTTCTTTCTTTTTTAATAATAATAGTAATAATAATAATTCTGATTTCTATCAAAGAACATAAAATGAAATAAAATTAACTTTATCTCTATCTATAAAAAATAGAAGGATGTATTTGTGTTTGTGTAAAAATGCAAATGCACATGCTCAAAAGAGAAGGAAGACTGAAGACCGCATTTCCCAACTCCCATCAATAGTGGAAATAATCAATTTTTTCATGCTTCTATGGCAGTTTTCATGCAGTTTGTGGCCATTTTCTACTGGCCAGAGTGAGAGCCTATAGCTGGCTGCCACAAGTAGGCAGGAAGATTCTATTGGCCAGCATGAGAGCCAACACCTGACTGACATGAATGTTAACTAGCATGCAAAAAAAATTGATAGCTGCATTCATCACAAATGGGAAAAATTTAAATCTGCATTGCACTTTACTCCAATTGGCTCATTTGCTTGCTTAAAGTCAATGTTGATTCTGATTCCGTAGAACTGGGTTGGGTGTGAAAAATATTTGGTGTTAACATTCTCTTTTCATTCGGTTTTTCCAGTTACGAGTCCTTTTTTAAAGATGATCATTTTGTTTTCATTTTGTTTAGTTCTTTTTTGTAACAGATTTAATGTTTAGTATAGAGCTTAGAAAAAATTTGCAATGTGAGATAGGCAAGAAGTAAGGCATGTAGCAACATCAGTACGGCAAAGGGCACTCTTTTAAAGGCAAGGAAGGGCAAAAATATTTTAAGTCAAGTGATAGCGATTGCTGTATGAGTCGTATGATTTTTGAATCAAGCACGGACAACACCAGG
This sequence comes from Acanthosepion pharaonis, assembly GCA_903632075.3. Classification (NCBI taxonomy): domain Eukaryota; kingdom Metazoa; phylum Mollusca; class Cephalopoda; order Sepiida; family Sepiidae; genus Acanthosepion; species Acanthosepion pharaonis. Next base: position 122,216 of record CAHIKZ030002752.1, on the reverse strand, counting down.
CCATGCTGCTGGAAAAATGATAGACAGAACCTATTGAAATTATATCAATTACTAATTAAAACTAAACTGGATTATAGTCTTTTCCTTTATTAAGGTAGTCATAACTGAAGGAAAAAATGTAAATTTTCTTCACCATGAACTATGGCTCATCTTAAAAGCTTCTAGAACATTTCAAAAAAAAGTCTGCATACCCAAACCTACAAAATGCCTCTGACACTAAAATGACAAAAAATTAACTATATATTACTATACCAAACTACATTCTTGTTTGAATAACTCTGTATTCGTAAAAACTATTTCCTAACCACAATATAAATTCTATTCAACAAAAAAAAAAATAACCATCAAACCTTTTAAGTGTTTACATAGAAAAAAATTATTAATGAATCATAAATGTACATTAACTTAACCCTTGAATTTTTTTAAAAAAAAAAACCCACCTTGGACTTATAATAGTTTTAGTAAACCTTACCAATACTGACCCTAAAATTATTACCAATCCATTTACCCTTTTGGGTGAAATTTATTATATTCTACAGGTGCATCTAAAAATATAAACACATACACTGATCACTCAAAAAATTTTGAATTTAATAATAATAGTAATAATAATAAAATGATTTCTATCAAAGAACATAAAAAAATAAGGAACTTTATCTCTATCTATAAAAGGAAGGATGTATTTGTGTGTGTGAACAAATGCACAGCTTTAATTTTCGATGGAGTTGCAATTCTTAATTTACATGCACATTCTCCAAATTAGTTTGAAGGCCAAGACTTACTTTGCATTTCCCAACTCCCATCGATAGTGGAAATAATCAATTTTTTTTCATGCTTCTATGGCAGTTTTTATGCAGTTTGTAAATTTTCTACTGGCCAGAAATGAGAAACTCTATAGCTGGCTGCCACGAGTAGGCAGGAAGATTCTCTATTACAAAAGTGTGAGAAAAACAATTGACTTACAAATGTTAACTAGCATGCTAGCATGCATAAAAAAAAAAAAAAAATAGCTGCATTTGTCACAAGTGGGAAAATTTTAAATCTGCATGGCACTTTTAATCCAATTGGCTCATTTGCTTGCTTAAACTCAACATTGATTCTGATTCTGCAGAATTGGGTTGGGTGTTAAAAAATGTATTTGTTGTTAACATTCTTTTTCATTTTAGTTTTTCCAGTTACGAGTCCTTTTTTAAAGTTGATTGTTTTTTGTTCATTTTGTTTAGTTCTTTTTTGTAACAAATTTAATGTTTAGTATAGAGCGTAGAAAAAAATTGCAGTGCAAGAAGTAAGGCATGTAGCAACATCAGCATGGCAAATTGACTCCTTTAAAAAAAATTGGCAAGGAAAAAAAATATTTTAAGTCAAATAATAGCGATTGATGTATGAGTTTGTATGATTTTTGAATCAAGCACATTAAAATGACAAAAAGTAAAAATATGCTGCTAGTTCAGTAATAAAAGAAACTAACAAATTCAAAAGGGAATTTCAAGTAAGTGAAGAAGTGAAAATAAATCATAATATAGTGGCTAAGTAGTGAAGGTTCACAATCTGAAGCCAAATGTTTTATTCTTGCTGCACAGGACCAATGCTTGTTAACTGGGAATTACCAAACACACATACTGAAAAATTGTGTTAACCCAAAATGTAGATTCTGTGATAAATGTTCAGAAAAAATTGACCATCTTGTGTTAGGTTGCACAGTGTTAGCACCAAATGAAGATAAAACTTGGCATGACAGAGTGAGCCAACTTTTGCACTAGAAAATAGGCAACTTTTACAGGAAGGAAACTGCAAGAAACTGGCACAAATTGCTTTGAACACTACCCAGACCTGGTTACAGAGATAGGACTTGTAACAATTTTATGGGACTTTACAATACACACAGAGAGAAAAATCAAAGCTAGTCAGCCAGACATTGTGATCAAAGACTACAAACACAGAATGTGCTTTCTTATTGATATAGCAGTCCCTGTAGATTGTAATGTATATTTGAATATCTCCAAAATTCTATCAAAATACAAGGATCTTGAAATGGAAATCTCAAATATATGGTACATGAGAACATCAATAATTCCAGTTGTAGTTGGAGCCCTCAAATTAATTGGAAAAGGTTCCGATAGACTCATTGAAGAGATTACTGGTAGCCCATGCCTTAAAGAAATACCCAAGATCACAAAAACAGAATGTGCTTTCTTATTGACAATGGCAGTCCCTTCAGATTGTAATGTATCTTTGAAGATCTTCAAAAAACTATCAAAATACAAGGATCTTGAAATGGAAATCTCAAAAATGTGGCACATGAGGACATCAATAATTCCAGTTGTAGTTGGAGCACTTCGATTGATTGGAAAAGGTTTCGATAGACTCATTGAAGGGATTACTGGTTGCCCATACCTTAAAGAAATACCCAAGATCACAAAAAACAGAATGTGCTTTCTTATTGACAATGGCAGTCCTTCAGATTGTAATGTATCTTTGAAGATCTTTCAAAAAACTATCAAAATACAAGGATCTTGAAAAATGAAAACTAAAAATGTGGCACATGAGGACATCAATAATTTCAGTTGTAGTTGGGGCACTCGGATTGATTGGAAAAGGTTCAAATAGACTCATTGAAGGGATTACTGGTAGCCCATGCCTTAAAGAAATACCCAAGTTCAGAAAAACAGAATGTGCTTTCTTATTGACATGGCAGTTTCTTCAGATTGTAATGTATCTTTGAAGATCTTCAAAAAACTATCAAAATACAAGGATCTTGAAATGGAAATCTCAAAAATGACACATGAGGACATCAATAAATCCAGTTGTAGTTGGAGCCCTCAGATTGATTGGAAAATGTTTCGATAGACTCATTGCGAGAATTCCTGGTAGCCCATGCCTTAAAGAAATACAAAAAATTGTACTCACAAGTACAGATCACACATTATGAAGAGCTTTATCTATGTAAAATGTGTGTGATCTTCGGAGTTATTTTTATGATTTTTTTTTACAATCAGTAAATGTTTACAATACTTACCTATAACTGACTAAAATTTTTCTAATGTTGTCATGAATCGGGTTCAAAAAAAATATTGTATTATTGACAAAATTTATATTTACAAATGCTTATTCTTCTTCTATGTGCCATGTCCCTTTAGGTTGTAGACGATCATGGCTCTCCACAATTTTCTGTCATTTGTAGTTCTTAATAAATTTTGTCTTTTTCTTATCTCTCCTAAACCTTGTTCCATCATCCATTTACACAAGCTCATTCTTCTTCTTCTATGTACCGTATGCCTTCAGGACGTATTTTCATGGCTCTCCACAATTTCCTGTCCTTTTTAGCTCTTAATAAAAAAATTGTCTTTTATTATCTCTCCTAAATCTTGTTCCGTCATCCATTTTACACAAGCTCATTCTTTTTTTCTATGTACTGTATGCCTTCAGGACGTAAGCGATCATGGCTCTCCACAATTTCCTGTCCTTTGTAGCTCTTAATAAATTTTGTCTTTCTTATTATCTCTCCTAAACCTTGTTCCATCATCCATTTACACAAGCTCATTCTTTTCTTCTATGTACCGTATGCCTTCAGGACGTAAGCGATCATGGCTCTCCACAATTTCCTGTCCTTTGTAGCTCTTAATAAATTTTTTCTTTTTTTATCTCTCCTAAACCTTGTTCCATCATCCATTTACTCAAACTCATTCTTCTTCTTCTATGTACCGTATGCCTTCAGGACATAAGCGATCATGGCTCTCCACAATGTCCTGTCATTTGTAGCTCTTAATAAATTTTGTCTTTTTCTTATCTCTCCTAAACCTTGTTCCATCATCCATTTACACAAGCTCATTCTTCTTCCTCTATGTATCGTGTGCCATCAGGATGTAAGCAATCATGGCTCTCCACAATTTCCTGCTCTTTGTAGCTCTTAATAAATTTTGTCTTTTTGTTCACTCTCCTAAACCTTGTTTTCCCATATATTTACTCAAGCTCACTAGGTAAGTTATTTGATTTTTTTTCTCTATCCCTCTTGCCTCCAACATATCCTGTGAGTATTAAATTTTCCAAGTCCTTTTTCCTCATTATGTGCTCTGGAAATGTCAACTGTCACTTCCTAGGGTTAAGTATAAGTATCTTTTTTGTTTCCGTTTTCTCTAAAACTTTGTCATTATTCACATGTTTAATCCATTGTATTCTCGGCATCTTTCTGTAGAACCACATTTCTGTTACTTCAAGTCTCTTCTTCATCTGCATTCACTGCAATATAGGACGACTAGTATTACATGAAAGTTTAGTTTTCTTTTTGTTGTTTGAAATTAAATTTTTCCATTTCTTAATACTTTGCTTAGCTTTTGGAAGGCATCTTTCACTATCTGAATGTGCCTTTCAGATTTCAATGTTGTACTTTCTGTCCTCTGTTAAAACATATTCCAGATATTTAAATTGTTATACTTTTTTGATTTTATTATCTCCAATTTGTAATTTGCGCGTTGAGCTGTTTCTTTTGCTAACAATCATGCATTCTATCTTGCAATTGATGTTTATATATATCATACTTATAAAACCCAGGTTGTGTGTGTGTGTGTGTACGTTTATATATTGGATCGGATTTCCTACATTTTTCAACCGATTTCAACAAAACTTCACAGGACTATGTAAAATTACCTTGTGGTGGTTCTGACAGCACCAAAAATTGGAAAAACACAATTGCTTTTGCACAAAAACAATTTGAAAACATGATTAAGAGGCATCGCTGTCGCAAGAATAAAATGTGAACAACTCATATCGAGTTATACTTATTATAAAACCCAGGTTGTTTGTGTGTGTGTGTTCATTTATATATGGGATCGGATTTCCTACATTTTTCAACCGATTTCAACAAAACTTCACTTTTTTTTTGGCAGGTAGTGTTTCTTATTGTCTTGCACACTTTTTTCTTTATTCTTACATTCAGAATGCTTTAAAACTTTCATTTACAAGACAATTGTTTATAATAAAATTCTATTCAATCGGTAGACTCATAACGATTGAAAACAATGTTTTTGTTTGAGTTTGGGTTTGACCAATTCGTAAAAAAACAAAAAAACAAACAAAACAAAAAAAAAACTAATTAAGACATGCATGTCCATCAACCTTAAACAATAATCTTTGTCAATTTTATTTTTCAGTCTTTATGATGGTCGATACTTGATCTATCTCTTACTGTTACATCCCCGGGCAACGCCGGGCTCTACTGCTAGTATATATATATATATAGTTTTGTGTATGTCTTAGTGATATAAAAGTCTCTTTGAGGATAAAGCATATTTGTCATTTATTTTCCTTTCAGCCATTCTGATCTATCTGTAAACTATGGTGTTATTATATCAGGGATATAATAATGCCCATAACCCTAAATGACAAATGGGGTAATAACTCTTTCTTTCAAAGCACAACCCTATTACAGTCTCATCTTTTGATGCCCTATTTCTGTTTATGACTTCAATGAATTATAAGACCAGCTTGAAACCTACACAACATTCACTCGAGGCACCATGAAGACTGAGAGCACCATCATGCTGCCATGTCATGTGTTTGGGATCTTCTAAAACTGAAGTTTATAAAAACATACTTGTGGTCATTCATAAATCAATCCAGATTAAATTCTTTGGTTGTTTGATAAAATAGAAAATGATCTTGTAAAAAAGATAAGTGTAGAAAATGCCATGAAAAGATTTACCAAACTAAAATCTCGAAAAGAAATGTTTTAGGTAGGATAACGAATGTTTTCTTTAGCTTGTATTAAGTTGAATATTGTAATAAACTCATTATTCTACATTTTCAGTTATTCTCTTTGTGAAAATTTTAAAGCATACTGAAGTTCAGCTTGCCCATAGTGTCAGCAATCCTAGGGTTGGCCTTACATACAGAACAAGGAACATCACATCCTGTGAATGCTGCTAGAATGTTAGAGTCATGTTTAGTGTTTAAGAAGGAGACAAGCAGAGAAACAAAGAATGTGTCTTGATATGTAGTTGTGGTTAACAAGTTAGACTCATTATTACTGAAGTGATTTCCATCTTCACTGTGTGCCTCTCATTTAATGTTCTTTATTAAGCTAATAATAATAATAATAATAATAATAACAATAATGTCTGCTATTTTTAAATAATGTGCAATAATCATGAGAAGACATAAAATGTATTTTAAAACTTTCTTCCTTTCATTTTTTTTTCAAATTAATATGTTGTGACCTGTCTTAAGTCCAATTCTTTAAACCAAAAGAAAGTGCTCACTTCAGCAGCCACAGCTCATATTACAAAAATACACCTTAATTTTGTTCAGCTCTGTTCATCTAAAAATACCATGGTCATAAACCATTTTTCTGATCAATCAGAAAAGGCCCACACAGTTTTTAACAGCAGGTGTTTCTGATTTCACCCCATAAAGGCTGATCTGACCAAGCTGGCACTGGTGATGGATCTCCATGGCAGGCAAGCATAACCAGGCCATCAGCAACACTAAAGTGCTTACATCAACAGCATTGCCTTCAGTCAGCAACAAAACCAGCAGCAGCAGCAACAGAGATTAACTCTTGATTACTACAATGTGATAATTCATGAAATATTTCACCCATAAGTCTATTTCACTTGACGACATAAACATGTTGATCTTCTCAACTACTATCTTGTCTTATACCCTGATTGAAATCTCAGTCTGCCACAACTGATATACAATACTCTGAAATGAGCAAACAATAGAACTTTGTTGATAAAAACTCTTTCATTTATCTCAGCTATGTCTTATCTCTATTTGCTGTTTTGTCTTTTCCATGTTTTTTTTGTTAGCAGTAAGGGTGCCATTACAAATAGAAAGAAAATATAATTTAAGATTCTTATATGTATATTTAGATGGAAAAAAAAGAGATGTTTATAATGTATGTGTACAACATACTACAATTAATTTCAGGACAATGGAAAATAAGTATATTAGTAAGAAAGAATTATATTACCAAAAATAAGAAAAATTATTGTTGATATCTTTGTTCATTAGTAATGTAGTTCTTCCATTGACTTAATCCGTATGGAGATTAGAAAGAATAAAAGATTCCAGATTAAAACATGCTGTGTAAATACACAAAACAAACAAAGAACACACCAGCCAAAATAAAATAATAGAAATACATGAAGATACTTACCAAATAATAGAACTTCACTCCAGAATATCTGACATTTTACAACAATGATTCAGCAATATTTGTTAATGATCATCCTGTTCACACTCCTCCCTGGTCTTTTAAACAAGAGCAGTGGTTTATCTCTTGTTTCTTGCTTAGGAGTAGGTTTCCTGTTTCTTCTAAAGTCTAATTTAACTATACTTCTAGCATCCCCACCTGAACTCTAACGTTTTATTTACTATTTTTTTCCACTTCAATAGGAGTAGATAGGTTTGTCTATTGTCTGATTCACACTCCTCCCTGTTCTTTTGAACTGGAGTAATATAAATATTTTCTGGTTTCAGTTAAGTTCCACAAAGTCAAGGACAAGATGGACACACTTGAAAAAGACAAATAACATGATGACTGTATTAAATTTAAAGGGTTTAATTGTTAGTATGAAAACTAACTCTAATATTATCTCCCCGCCTCCTCTTTCTGGAGAGTTCACCAACGTACTTTACTTTATAGCGTTTCCGTCTCGGATCCACTTCTAGTTCTTCTGTAAGTTTTTTTTTCCTTGAAATTATCCTTGTTGATCCCCCAATTTGTTTTGGTACTGATACATCAAAAATGTTGTGCAGCATTTTAACTGGTTCTTCAGGTCTTTTATCAGTTAATCATTTTTTTTCAGCTGATTTTGGTGCCTTTCATCATGTAGACCAATTTTTCAATTCTAGTTGTTATTATGTCGTCTTCCCATGTTTCCTTTCCATCACTGTATGCTCTAAAGAATACTTTATCACCAACCGTGAAAGTATTAAGTGTCTCTTTTATTCATGATTTTCACCTTGGCAATAACTTGTCAAATGGAAATTTTACCCTTCTGGCAAGCATTAATTATGCCGGCAACATGACTGATGGTGTGTTGTGGTTAGGTGTTAACAGGCAGACTTTTAAAAAATTTTGAAGTACCTCCTCATTTAATTTGTCCAGACTTGCTTTTTTCAATGCTCTTTTGAATGTTTCCACAAACCATTCACCTTGTCCATTCGATCTTAGGTGATACAGTGGGGTGTAATATGTTCTGTAGAGAACAACTTGCAAAAGTCTTAAAATTCTTTTCCAGTGAATTGTGTTCCATTATTCAATACTATAGTATCTGGTATGCCATATCTCACAAACTGTTAATGCAAGAAATTCACTGTCACTGAGGATGTAGGATTTTTGCACATCTGGCCATTTTGTAAAACTATCAACTATAACTAGATAATATGCTCCATCCATAGGACCTTCACAATATATATGCAATCTTGAACATGAAGTGTATGTCTTTGGTCAAGGTTCTGTCTTTGTGATGGGTAGTTTTGCTGCTAGAAAACAATCTCTACATGCTTAGTTTTGTTTTGTTTTTTTTCAATATTTTGGTTCATACTGGTCCAATAACAAAACTTCACATAAGAGATTTCATTCTTGAAATGTCAGGATGTTTCAAATGAAAATCCTTTAATGTACATTTCTGTAACACATTTGGCATTATAATTCTTTGTCCATACATTTCAACACCATTGCATATCGAGTACGCTTTCGATTCTTCATTGTCTTCTTTTTTAGCTTTGTCGGAGTTAACTCTTCCTTATTTTCACAAGGGCACGCTCACCCTACAATATAAATACTGGGCAATTTCTTGCCTCGTTCTCTTTTTTACTTTGCATTTCAGCAGACACATTTACAAAATGTGATCTCTCTTCTCTTTAAAATATACACTACATATATATAATATATATATATATATATATATATATATATATATATAATTAAGTTATGAAGAACTTGGTAATCCGTATGGGTAATCCCAAGAAGGATAAAATCCTGAGAGCTCAATGTAAAACCAGAGCTAATATCTAAAAGAAAAACAGACCACTTTAAGGTACCATTAAAGTGGTCTGTTTTTCTTTAATTAAATATATATATATATATATATATATATTTAAATATATATATGTATATGTATGTATATATATATATATGTATAGATATATATATGAATATATGTGTATATAGATATATATATGTATATATGTGTATGTATATATATATATGTATATGTGTATATATATATATATATACGTATATATATATGTGTAGGTATATATATATATATACATGTATATGTACATATATGTATATATACATGTGTCTATATATATATATATATATATATATATATATATATGAAGAAATATAGTCTTAAGATGTGCTATATTTATGGGATAAAGTGCTCAATATCAGAGATAGAGCATATGTAAATATAAAAGTGAACATAGAAGTCAACACTTAGAGGCGACAGTCTGTTTCATGCTATATATAACCGTCAGGCCACGATTGCATATAGCATGAAACAGACTGTCACCTCTAAATATTAACTTCTATGTTCACTTATTTATATATATATATATATATATATATATATATATATATATATATATATATATATATATATACATGCATGTTATTGGATATGTCTGTCCAGGGCAGGTCTGCTAAGTCCCCAGAAATCACACCAACACCAACAGTCTATTGCATATGATGATTTCATAATGGTATGCTTTGAATGCTCGACCTGCACTAGGGTCCAGGTCAGGCCTGACAAGGCATATAAAAAGACACATTCCACCACCAGGAGATGATTTGACATGCCACATATGTAACAAGAAATGCAGATTGATGGCTGACTTTATGAGCCACTGTTGTTCACACAACAAATGAATGCAGTGTTGTGAGGGGGAAAGTTTAACTGATGGACTGGACATGTCAGTCATGGTCATACTTGCTTGGTGAGTCAACAGCCACTATACACTATATATACATGTGTGTGTGTGCACATGTGTGTTTGCATGTGTGTGCATGTGTATGCATATCTGTGTGTGGGGGGGTATGTATATATACATGTGTATGCATATATATTGTATAATATACATATATGTATACATATTCATTGGGGGTGTACTCTTTACTCCACAACATAGCCCCTTGCATCTTAATGGCATTATCACCTAGCTTGGGGTGAATTGGTTAAAGATAAAATCTCAAGATGGAAATATCTTTAGTGGATTGTATGCAATATCTATAAAAGAAAATAGAGTGAGATAATTATTATTTTCTTGCAGTTTGTATTATCTCACATATCTAAGTGTACAACTGTCTCTTTAATTATTCCATAAACTCACCTTATTCAAGAAAAAGAGAGTCGGAGCAAGCTGGTGTATATACATATATTGTTAACACTTACTACAGTATTCAATAATATATTAACACTTTAACCTTATCAGATTTGTATATCTTGCTTGTTAACAATAAAATTGAATGATTTAAAAGAATGAAAAAATGAATGGATTAGCAAAAAGTGTACAGAGACTGGACAGTATTGATTCCGCAGGTATGCATAAAAAAGTAAAAGAAATATCAAGACAAAATAAAAGCTACTCAACAGGATACATAAAATAAAAAATGGATACTTATAATAGTGAAAAAAAAAAGTGAGGGAATTCTCATAACAGAAATGTAACCACATATGGATTGATAAAGACCAGATTAGCCAGAAGTGCTTGAATCCATAGAACATTTGGACAAGTGCTTGAATCTATAGAACATTTGGACAAGTGCTTGAATCTATAGAACATTTGGACAAGTGCTTGAATCCATAGAACATTTGGACAAGTGCTTGAATCCATAGAACATTTGGACAAGTGCTTGAATCCATAGAACATTTGGACAAGTGCTTGAATCCATAGAACATTTGGACAAGTGCTTGAATCCATAGAACATTTGGACAAGTGCTTGAATCCATTAACATTTGGACAAGTTGTGAATCTTAGAACATTTGGACAAGTTTTGAATCCATAGAACATTTGGACAAGTGCTTGAATCCATAGAACATTTGGACAAGTGCTTGAATCCATAGAACATTTGGACAAGTGCTTGAATCCATAGAACATTTGGACAAGTGCTTGAATCTATAGAACATTTGGACAAGTGCTTGAATCCATAGAACATTTGGACAATCAAATTGAATCCATAGAACATTTGGACAAGTGCTTGAATCCATAGAACATTTATGAACATAGTGCTTGAATCTATAAACATTTGGACTATTGAATCCATAGAACATTTGGACAAAAAACAATCTATACAACATTTGGACTATATGAATCTATAGAACATTTGGACAAGTGCTTGAATCTTAGAACATTTGGACAAGTGCTTGAATCCATAGAATTTTAATAATCTTAGAACATTTGGACAAGTGCTTGAATCCATAGAACATTTGGACAAGTGCTTGAATCCATAGAACATTTGGACAAGTGCTTGAATCCATAGAACATTTGGACAAGTGCTTTTTTCTATAGAACATTTGGACAAAAAATCAATAAACATTTGGACAAGTGCTTGAATCTATAGAACATTTGGACAAATATGCTTGAATCTATAGAACATTTGGACAAGTGCTTGAATCCATAGAACATTTGGACAAGTGCTTGAATCCATAGAACATTTGGACAAGTGCTTGAAAAAAAAACATTTGGACAAGTGCTTGAAAAATAAACATTTGGACAAGTGTTTCCATAGAACATTTGGACAAGTGAGAAACTATATGATATATTTGGACAAGTAAAAACAATGTCTTGAATCCATATGAACATTTGGAAACTGCTTGAATCCATAGAACATTTGGACAAATTTTATTGAATCTTAGAATTTTCAAATGTTTGTTCCATAGAACATTTGGACAAGTGCTTGAATCTATAGAACATTTGGACAAGTGCTTGAATCCATAGAACATTTGGACAAGTGCTTGAATCTATAAATTTGGACAAGTGCTTGAATCCATAGAACATTTGGACAAGTGCTTGAATCCATAAAACATTTGGACAAAATTTGAATCCATAGAACATTTGGACAAGTGCTTTTTCCATAGAACATTTGGACAAGTGCTTGAATCCATAGAACATTTGGACAAGTGCTTGAATCTATAGAACATTTGGACAAGTGCTTGAATCTATAGAACAAATGGACTAAAAACCATATTTAGAACATTTGGACAAGTGCTTGAATCCATAGAACATTTGGACAAGTGCTGAATCCATAGAACATTTGGACAAGTGCTTGAATCCATGTACACATTTGGACAAATGCTTGAATCCATAGAACATTTGGACAAGTGCTTGAATCCATAGAACATTTGGACAAACATTTGGACAAGTGCTTGAATCTATAGAACATTTGGACAAGTGCTTGAATCCATAGAACATTTGGATTTGGAATCCATAGAACATTTGAAAATGCTTGAATCTATAGAACATTTGGACTAGAAGAATTTGAATCTATAGAACATTTGAGATTTGACTGAAATCTATAGAACATTTGGACAAGTCCATTTGAATTGGACAAGTGCTTGAATCCATAAAACATTTGGACAAGACAAGAATTTGAAGAACATTTGGACAATCCAATCCATAGAACATTTGGACAAGTGCTTGAATCTATAGAACATTTGGACAAGTGCTTGAATCCATAGAACATTTGGACAAGTGCTTGAATCTATAGAACATTTGGACTAGTGCTTGAATCTATAGAACATTTGGACAAGTGCTTGAATCTATAGAACATTTGGACTAGTGCTTGAATCTATAGAACATTTGGACAAGTGCTTGAATCCATATAACAACTGGACACTAATTTAGAACATTTGGACAAGTTTGAATCCATAGATCATTTGGACAAGTGAACATTTGAATCTATAGAACATTTGGACAAGTGCTTGAATCCATAGAACATTTGGACAAGTGCTTGAATCCATAGAACATTTGGACTAATCTATAGAACATTATGGATGAATGCTTGAATCCATAGAACATTTGGACAAGTGCTTTAATCCATAGAACATTTGGACAAGTGCTTGAATCTATAAAATTTGGACTAGTGCTTGAATCTATTTAAACATTTTTCTTTGAATCTATAGAACATTTGGACTAGTGCTTGAATCTATAGAACATTTGGACAAGTGCTTGAATCTATAGAACATTTGGACTAGTGCTTGAATCTATAGAACATTTGGACAAGTGCTTGAATCTATAGAACATTTGGACAAGTGCTTGAATCTATAGAACATTTGGACAAGTGCTTGAATCCATAGAACATTTGGACAAGTGCTTGAATCTATAGAACATTTGGACAAGTGTTTGAATCTATAGAACATTTAGACAATCCATAGAACATGTATGAATAGTATACTACAATGGGCAAGGAGTTAATCGAACATTGGCTATCAGTAAACGGTGATAGAATGCCAGAAGAAATAACAACTTTGCAAAGTGGGTTAATAGATGGCTCTGAAGTACAAACAAAGAAATGGTGCTGCTGGGAACATTGAAGGAATTGGACAGTTCCGAGGAAGAACGGGCACATTATTTTGAAAGAACAAAATGTTTCTTCATAGCAAATGATGTGTTAACTGAAGGTAATCAACATGCAATTTTTTTTTGTCTGCAATTGGTGCTAAATATTATGTGGTCCTTAGGGGGATTGCTGGGAACAGGCTGGAGGAGAAAACTTTTGAGCAGTTATATGTCTTAATGGAAAGACACATTAGGCCCATCCTAATGAAATTCATAGGTATTTTTTGTTCAACACAAGAGACAAAATGTATGGTGAGTCTATTAGTGAATATGTAGCTGCATTACAAAAAAATGACCAAGCACTGTAATTATGAAAGAAAAGTAAACAAATACATATGAGATCATTTGGTTGGAGGAGTGAAGAACAAGAAGATTCAAGAGTGTCTGCTATATGTCCAGAAAAGTAAATACTTGTATGAAATCAAGTAAAATTCATTAAAAAGCTTAAATGCAGTGCTTTGTCAGTCATCTTTAATGAAACTTGTGTATATATATATATATGTGTGTGTGTGTGTGTGTGTGTGTGTGTGTTTAGGCAGCAAATTCTCTTTTAGGCATGTCTAATTAAATAAATTAAAAACATTATGTCTACTTATTTTTAGCACTATCCTTTCATATTCACAAATATTTTTCCATGTATTACAATCCAATGATGCAAGAAATACACTGTAACAGTGAAAATGATTTTCACTGTTACAGTTCATTTCTTGCATCATTTGATAGTAATACACAGAAAAATATCTGTGAATATGAACAGGTTATGCTAAAATAAGCAGACATTATTTTGTTTATATATATATATATATATATATATATATATATATATATATATATATAAAATTCGTAGCAGCATGGCCTGGCATTGCCCGTGCTTGATTCAAATATCGTACGACTCATACAGCAATTGCTATCACTTGACTTTTGCCCTTCCTTGCTTTTAAAGAAGTGCCCTTTGCTGTGCTGATGTTGCTACATGCCTTACTTCTTGCCTATCTCACACTGCAAATTTTTTCTAAGCTCTATACTAAACATTAAATCTGTTACGAAAAAAGAACTAAACAAAATGAACACAAAACGATCAACTTTAAAAAAGGACTCGTAACTGGAAAAACCGAATGAAAAAAGAATGTTAACAACAAATACTTTTTCACACCCAACCCAGTTCTGCAGAATCAGAATCAACGTTGAGTTTAAGCAAGCAAATGAGCCAATTGGAGTAAAGTGCCATGCAGATTTAAATTTTTCCCACTTGTGACGAATGCAGCTATTGATTTTTTTTGCATGCTAGCATGCTAGTTAACATTCATGTCAGTCAGCTGTTGGCTCTCACACTGGCCAATAGAATCTTCCTGCCTATTTGCGGCAGCCAGCTATAGGCTCTCACTCTGGCCAGTAGCAAATGGCCACAAACTACATGAAAACTGCTGTAGAAGCATGAAAAAAATCGATTATTTCCACTATCGATGGGAGTTGGGAAATGCAATGTTGGTCTTGGCCTTCTCACTAACATGGAGCATGTGTATGTAAATTTTGGTGCAAATCCGTCGAAAATTGTGGCCGTGCATTCGTTACACACACACATGCACATCCTACCTTTTATAGATAGAGATGAAGACTGCAAATGACAGAATTTACTTAAGACAGCAGAAAGGTGCATCTGTCAAACATGGTGGATGTTTGACACTAATTTTTTTTTTCATTTTACCGCAAAAAATGATAAGTAGTCCCTAGTGGTAAAAAAGATAACCCAATATTTGGTTCACTTGAGACAAAGGGACACAACTCCACATCTTGTTCAATATATAACATCCTTCCAATCTTACTATGGACTATAGATATAACCGTTCAACTTGATTAGTGGTCTGCATATGCGACCCAATGTATGAATTGGAAGTGTTGTGCACCTCCCAGTTTCCTCAGGACCTATTGCAATATCTTCCATACGTGTGCCATCTGGTTCCATGACTTCTTCAGGAATTTCAGGAACAACAGAAATTCTCAGATTATTTGTAGTGATATTCGCTTGGACATTAGTTATCCCTTCCTCTGCAAACCTAGGTGGAAGTTTTCAAAACTTGGTTTGTATATCTCCTCACAAACCCTCCTCTGGCTCTCACTTCAAAATTCACTGCTCCTAACTATCTAGTAATCTAGCCTTACATCCACCATTGACAAAATTCAATATTTGGTACCAGAATTGGATCATCGACTTTGAATTCTCAAATGTGTTTCCTGTTCCATTTTGCATTTGTAATCTGAAACATAAGTGTCAGGCTTCATTAAATGAAAGGCAGTTATTCTAAAGATAAAAATATCTGTTTTGAATGCTGTCTTCCTGTCTGCTTCCATCTTTTTCAATGCTTCCTTGAATGTACACATTGTGCTCTGCCTGCCCATTTGAAGATGGGTGATAGGAAACCATGAAAATGTGTCAAATTCTGTTGACTTTCATGAGCATTTTGGTTAGTAAAACACGGGCCATTATCATTCACCACCAACACAAGCAGCCCATGTGTTGCAAAGATTCCTCTGATCTTCTTAATTGTGTCTGGAGCAATAAATGTTTTCATTATATATACCTCCATCTATTTTGAGTAAGCAACCACAATAATCAAAATTATGTGTCCCAAATATAGACTGGCATAATCTTTGCGGATTCTCTCTCAAGGCTGACTCGGATATTCTCAACAATAAACGGAAGCTTTATTTGGGTTGTTTTACTCAAGCATACAGGTCATGCAAGTCTACGTGTGTCTGGTGGAGCTGTTACAACACCTTAATTTAGGTGGAATAACAACTCTGCTTCCCTATAGTATTGCACCATCCTCACACATCAACTCCTCTCATTTGTTGAAAGAGGACTTCAATATTTGAATCAAAATATTCCAGTCCTTTATTGTATATTTGTACACCTGACACAAAATTGGGCCTCATCTCATTTTTGATCTCACCACTGCTACAGTCATAGGAGCATCAACCAGGTTCATATGTACCTGATTTGTGGATGGAGAAAAATTTTGTTCTTGTGCACTTAGTGGGAGATGACTACTAAGACAGTCTACATTTCCATTAAATGACCTTACTTCAACTTATAGTTGTATGTTACTAAAAAAGAGAGCCCAGGTGGAATGTGTTTGTATCCTGCAGGCAGTCCCAACAATAGCTTGTGGTCAGTGAATATTGTGGACCAATTCCCATACAAATACTGGTGCAGCTTTTTCATGACAAAAAAAACAGGATCAACCCTTCCTTTTCGATATGGGCATAATTTCGTTTGGCATCAGAAAGCATTCGTGAAATGTAGCATATCGGCATCTCACTCCCATCTTCCATTGTAAGAGCCATTAAATCTGCCAGTCCATAGGAAGAAATGTCCACCTACCAGAATGACCTGGATAGGTCGAAATGAGTTAGAAGGGGTGCAGAACACAGGATTTTCTTCGTTTCTTTAAAAGCTCTCCTCTACTGGCAACCCATCTCGTCGTAGTGCCCTTCTTCATTAAACTATGAAGTGGCTCCAGTATACTTGACAAATTGGGTAAATGACTGTGATAGTAGTTCATCACCCCAAGAAAGGTTTCAACTCTGTGATATTTTTGGGTGTGGGAGCCCCTATCATAGCAGCCACCTTCTCTGAAAGAGGATCTCTTCCCTCCTTGTTGATTTTAAAAATTAGTAAATGTTATGGGGTCCACCCTTTTTTGGATATAATGGACTCGTCCTGCTGCCATAAAATAGCCACAGTCAGGCAGAGAAGAGGAATCATAAAATTGTAAAAAGTTTAACCGGAACCGTAGGGTGTCGGATGGAGTAAGTAAATTTTCTTGTAGAAGTCAGTTACAAGCACGTAGACTCTAAGGAAGTCCTTCTTGAGACTGTATATATCTATCTGCATTTGCTTATAACTGTTCCTGGATTTTATGAACAGCATTACCTTTTTATATTTTGTGTAAATACATTTAATTTCTTAAGCTTAAATATTTTGTTTGTCATTTATTGGATACCTATTTTTTTTTATGGGGATCCACAACAGTAAATACTAATATATCTACAACAGATCCTAGCAAAAAAAATTAAGTTAATCATATACTACTAAAATCTAGTATATCCAACTCAATTATTCACAATGATTCTTCTCCCCGGTTATAAGGCTTTGCAAAAAAATAAACATAGTTTATAAATTCAAATGCCCTTTAATGAGATTGTATCTCCAACGGATTAAATAATATTTATGTTGGTCACACCACAAACTCACTTTCACAATACTTGACTCTACATTTGAATGAAAACTCTAACATTTTTAGGCATTTAAAACAACATGCCTGTCCGCATACACAATTCTGGAAAATCCTTGTTGAAAACACAATTATACTTAAACATGAAAACAATAAACAAAAACTAAAAATTCTTGAAGCTATATACATAAAACAGTTGAAACCTAACCTGAACAAAATAAACTATGAAAACTCCATAAATATACTCAAATGCCTATAATTGATAACAGATGCCATTAATTTATACCAATAGCTTTCCATACTTAATACTTCTCGTTTTCACTCTCGTGTGATCATATGTGACGTCATGAGCTGCCATTGCAATTTTCACTTCCGTGTCTTATATGCACAATTTTGTCGTTGTTTTGAAATTTCCATGCAAACAAAAAAACAGACTATCATTATTTTCCATGTCCATGTATTGTTTAATATATTGTAATGTTATTGTTATCTTTGATAATGGCTTATGTAAGCCGAAAAGCTTAGATATGATTTAAAAATGTATCAATATGGTGATTTTCTTTTCGTCTTTCAATGATAATGTTATTAAACTTATCAGATGATATGAAAAAGGAATTTGCATAAAATAAATAGAAAAAACTTGTCTATATTATTTAATGAAACATGCATCAAATATATATATATATATTATATTTATATATATATATATATATATATATCATTTCAATTATATGATACCTACAAATTCCTTTTTTATATTTGTATATCTATATGAATTGAAATCATGATTATGATTCCAATTTAATTAATAAATTATAATCATGGAATAATAAAATTGAAATTTTTATATTATATTCTTACTCTGTCTTGGACATTGAGTTCTACCTGGATTCTATCCTCTTGGGAATTTATATATATATATATATATATTTTAAAAGAAAAAACAGACCATTTTAAAAATTGTAATAATTTATTTCATTTTTAAAGACCTTTTTAAAGGATGCTGGATCCTCAGACATCACTTCCAAAAAATTGAAACAAATTTTTTTTTTTTCTTCATTTTTCATTTCAACTTTTTGTCTTGACTTCTTTCAAAGCATTCAGACAATTGGTTTTCCATATAGTAATGAGGATATTGAGACTGGAATTATACTATAATGGTGGCTAGGGTCCCCAAATAGACAATTAACTGAATGAAAATTTCCAAAAAAAAAGAAACACTGACTTTTCTGCCAACTTCCTCAATTATCTCCCCTTCCTTAAGCTATAAATTATCAGGAGGGCACACAAGTGTGATTCTGAATGTTCTTGGGTGAGTGAACTTAACATATGTATTTTCCTGTCTAGATATAATAATATAAATATTCTTCCAGTACAGTGAATAAGAAAACGGATTTATTTGTTTGAGTCCTCTCTTTCTCTCTATTACACTCCCTCTTTGCCTATCCATATATCTCTTTTTGTAAATACATGAACACACATAGATATGAAGAGATAGATAGATAGATAGATAGAAGACTGAGATATATAGATAGATAGATAGATAGATAGAGAAAAGACTGAGATAGATAGATAGAGAAAAGACTGAGATAGATAGATAGATAGAGAAAAGACTGAGATAGATAGATAGATAGAGAAAAGACTGAGATAGATAGATAAAAAGACTGTGATAGATAGATAGATAGATAGATAAAAGATGTTTGTATATGGGTAAAAAAATAGATAGATTCATAGATAGATAGATAGATAGATAGATAGATAGATGAAAGATTAAATAGATAGATAGATAGATAGATAGATAGATAGATAGATGCAGATAGATAGATGAATAGATATGAAAGACTGGGATATATGAACACATAAATAGATATAGATAGATAGATAGATAGATAGATAGATAGATAGATAGATGAAAGACTGGGATAGATAGATAAGATAGATCAATAAAGAATGGACTGAAATAGATAGATAAATAGATAAAATAATAATAATAATAATGCAATTTTTAAGAATGAATATCATACCTAAAATAATTTCAATAAAAGAATTTGGTAAAACCATTGTAATATAACATAAAGAAATCACATTAAAGTAATGAGATATAATAATTAAATCAAATTTGCTGGAAAAAAAAGGTTAATTTTGAATAATATGACTGTTGGACATTTTCATGGTGGTGGTGGTGGTAATGATGCCCAACAGTCATCATGATAGTAATAATAATAATAGTAATAATAGTAATAGCAGTGGCAGCCACAAAAAACAACTCCTTCTCCTCCTCTCTAGACTTAATGATTGTCTATTGCATCTGCTAGGTCTTCAGGTTTTCAGCATTCCATATTTACTGAATGTTTGTATGGAATGGGCAACCAATGCTAGAATATCAAAGTTTTGGCACCCATAACACAATGTCACTTATTTCTCCAGGAATGCCTGAAAATTTTGTTGAATTAACTTTAATCTATTTTGGAGTTTATATACATTTACAGAAAGAAGAAAAAATATCTTAATTCTAACTGCTTCTGGAAAAGCAAAACTTTTCATGAAAAATGTTTTTTCTACTTATCTCTCCTTTTCTTATTTTTAATTGTTACTTATTTTAATTGTTAATTATTTTTTTAACTGTAGAAAACAAAAAGCTAAATATTTATTGCTAAATTGTGATAAATACAAGAAAAAATTTAACATAAAAAATAAAACTGGCAAGCCACATTAAAATTCCAGCTAATGTTTTGAGAAAGGCATGAATTAATCACTCCCTCCTCTAGCTATGATGTAAAGAGTATGGTTCTTTATAGGCACAAACACGTACAAATTTTTAAGAACAACTTAGTACCATTCAATGTCCACTATCTTTCCTAAACAACAGTCACTTTCTATTTAAAAAGTTAATCATTAAGATATAAATTTGACTATAGCCTAAAAATTTTATCATTCGTTAAAAATCATAATACTAATGGTGTAAAGCCTGCAATATATATATATATATATATATATATATATATATATATATGTATGTATGTATGTATATATATATAGGAACATCTATAGATATAGAGGTAGGAATAACATCTATAGATATATAGTTAGGAACATCTATAGATATGTAGGTAGGAACAACATCTATAGATATATAGGTAGGAATAACATCTATAGATATACAGGTAGGAACATATGTAGGTAGGAACAACATCTATAGATATATAGGTGGGAGGAACATCTACAGATATATAGATGGGAACAATATCAGTAAGTAATAAAATAAGATCTATAAGTAATAAAACAATTTGTAATCATATTATTTTGTCATAATGAATCAAACATTTTAGTCTGTAATTCTTTGATTGTATTTTGTAAATTTTATTTTATAATCATTGCATATATAGACAAGCCCGTTTCATTGATGTATGTAGAAATATAATTTCCTAAAAGTAATGTTCATAAATTTAGTAAAGATTTATGTGTATTTTTCCATTCATAATCAGGAAGAACAGAAAAGCCTCAAAATAATTTCTTATACAAATATATTATATTTATTATATTTGCTATATTAATCAAATTTGTATATTCTGAAAATTTTCATAAAAATCTCTAGATTGATATGATTATTTTTTCAGTTAACTAAAATCCATAAAATGGATTATAATTCCTTGTGAATGGATCTGTTCGCTGCTTTTAAATTTGTTGAATCAAGTTTTGTATAACTGAACATCAATTCTTGCACAAGTCTCCTTGAAAACATGACATGGCCCATCTGAACATTCTTAGGCCAGTATGTGAATTGATTTTATTGGATAAAAAGAATAAGAGAAAGGAGTCTTAATCATAATAACTGGTTCATTGTCTTGTCTATAGTATACAAGTTTAGCCATTAAATTGGGTCCCAGGACAACAAATAGCAATTGACTGAAAAATAATTATTCAGTGGTAACATCTGTTAGGTAAAGATAAAAGAAAAATAAGATATTTATGGAGATCAAACAATTGTTTAAGTATTAGAAAATAATGCTGCAAATCTATATCTTTAATTATATCCAGATTTTATTGGTAGATGTTTGAAAATAAAAAGACAGAGTGAAAAAATCTATAAACAAAGTGTTTTGGCCTAGAATTTTGGCTTCTTCAGGTTAAAAAAAAAAAAAAAATCTGTGTGCAAGAAAAATGATATTTTATATATATATATATATATATATATATATATATATATATATATATATATTATATATATATATATATATATATATTTGCCCAAACAAAAAATAAAAATCAGTCGAAATACTTTAGAGGGAAAAATTGAATTTTGTAAACATGACTGCTACTGCTGATGATGCAAAGCTCTTCTGTGAATTGAACACTTTGAGTCACTGGCATGTTTATTCAAAAATAGATACGTAAAATTCACCTTCCTC
>CAHIKZ030002752.1:0-95000 GCA_903632075.3 Acanthosepion pharaonis | reverse complement strand
TTCTGAGAAATGGATAAAAATATTCAAAATTGATGGGTGTATGAATAATTTTGTCGTTGACTGTAGCTATCATAATAGTGTATGCACTGACAGTACAAAGTAAGGATGAAGAAACTGAATCTTTCTACTCCATGCTAGACAATGCCAAGGCTCATTGGAAATCACAAGTCATAATTATCATGGGAGACATGAATACTAAAGTAAGGAGGGAGAGGGCAGGGAATATAGCTAGAAAATTTGGACTAGTTACTTGCAAAAACATGGAGGAAAAGGATCCAATGGTGCACAAAGGACTAGGTAATAGCCAAGAC
This sequence comes from Acanthosepion pharaonis, assembly GCA_903632075.3. Taxonomy (NCBI): domain Eukaryota; kingdom Metazoa; phylum Mollusca; class Cephalopoda; order Sepiida; family Sepiidae; genus Acanthosepion; species Acanthosepion pharaonis. The sequence goes on along the minus strand of CAHIKZ030002752.1, from coordinate 94,689 downwards.
ATGGTTCCAAGAACATCCAAGACAATTATGGACATGGAAGAACCCAGAAAGAGAAATTAAAACCAAACTGACTACATAACTATCAACAAAAGATTCAAGAATGAAATAATTCACTGCAAAACCTACACAAGTGCAGACTGTGGAAGTGATCATTACCCTGTTATATATAAACCCTGAATGAAATTATGGAATCTGAAGAAGCCTAACACAGCACCCAAATTTCAATGCAACAAACTCCAGAGTGACCCATACCTGAAAGAAAAACTTATGGACTGTGTGAAAAGAAGATACGAGGGACACACAGGAAACGGAAACTTGAAATGGGACGCACTAAGAGAAGCTTTAGTGGCATCAGCAAACAATATCATCTCAAAGGAGAATGTACAAAGAAAAAAAAACGAATAGATGACTGATGAGATTCTGAACATGATGCAAGAAAGACAGAAAGATAACTCTGCTTAGATATAGAACAGAATGCATAAAACTGCACAATGAAATAAGGACCAAATGCAGGTAGGCTAAAGAAGAGTGGCTAAACAAAAAACGTACAGAAATAGAGAGATATTTACCACCAATAAAGGAGATATGTATAAATAAGGAACTAACAAGACAGAAGACATGCTTGTCAACAGGCTGCTTAAAATCAAAAGGATGGAACATCATATTAGAGAAGGAAAAAATTCTTCAGTACTGGAGTGAATATATTGGAGAACTCTTCGATGATGAAAAAGAACAATCAGCAATACGCAGAACTACTGATGGGCCTGAAATTCTAAAAACCAAAGTAGAAGCTGCATTGGTGAAATTGAATAAAAGCAAGGAGACAGGGCCAGACGGAATTGTAACAGAATTACTGACAGGCCTGAAATTCTAAAATTTGAAGTAGAAGCTGAACTGGTGAAATTGAACAGAAACAAGGAGACAGGGCCAGACGGAATTGTAACAGAATTATTGACAGGCCTGAAATTCTAAAATTTGAAGTAGAAGCTGCACTGGTGAAATTGAACAGAAACAAAGAGACAGGGCCAGACGGAATTGTAACAGAAATGCTGACAGCCTTAGATTATTTTGGCAAAGACAAGATTACAGAAAAAATAAATGAAATCTACAAAAATGAGTATATACCGGAAGATCTCAGCAGATCTATTTTCATATCACTGCCTAAGAAAGCAGGTGAAAACAAATATGAACTCCACTGAACTATCAGCCTAATGTGCCATATAACAAAACTCATTATCCACATTCTGAAGAATAAAGCATGCAGCAGAATCAGTCCAGAGATAGGACAAGAACGGTGCAGGCTCATTAAAGACACCAGAACAAGGAACATGATATTCATGGTCAGAAAGAGCAATACAAATGCAGAAGGACATGCACCTATGTTTTACAGACTACACAAAGGTGTTTCGACAATACAGCAAAGATCTGTTGGAACTGCTCAGCAACATTGATATATTCGGGTTAGATATTAGAACAACCAAGAACCTATACTAGCATCAAATGGCCTGAATGTAGATCATACTTATTATAAAACCCAGGTTGTGTGTGTGTGTGTGTCTGTACGTTTATATATTGGATCAGATTTCCTACATTTTTCAACCGATTTCAACAAAACTTCATAGGACTACGTAAAATTACCTTGCAGTGGTTCTGACAGTGCCAAAAATTGGAAAAACACAATTGTATTTGCACAAAATCAATTTGAAAACACTATTAAGAGGCATTGCGAGAATGAAAGGGGGACAACTCATATCGAGTTATACTTATTATAAAACCCAGGTTGTTTGTGTGTGTTCCTTTATATATGGGATCGGATTTCCTACATTTTTCAACCGATTTCAACAAAACTTCACTTTTTTTTGGCAGGTAGTGTTTCTTATTGTCTTACACACTTTTTCTTTATTTTTACATTCAGAATGCTTTAAAAATTCCATTTACAAGACAATTGTTTATCATAAAATTCTATTCAATCGGTAGACTTATAACGATTGAAAACAATGTTTTTGTTTCAGTTTGGGTTTGACCAATTCGTTAAAAAAAACAAAAAAAACTAATTAAGACATGCGTGTCCGTCAACCTTAAACAATAATCTTTGTCAATTTTATTTTTCAGTCTTTATGATGGTCAATACTTGATCTATCACTGTTACATCCCTGGGCAACGCCAGGCTCTACTGCTCGTAGAGAATGAGTTCAGCAAATATACAAAAAATAGAAAGCAGCATAAGGCAAGGGTGTGTTTTCTTATCAGACCTATTTAACCTATACAGTGAGGCAATTGAAGATGAAAATTTGTGCAAGTTGAGATAGTATTAAACTGTGTATGTTAAAATTAAACATTTTGGAATAGTGCATAAAAACGTGTGCGGGTGTGACTCACAATGTTAGATTAAGTGTCTCTGTCTTTATGAGATGAAGAAATATAGACTGTAGTTTTGTTAAGGCAATAGGTTAACATATAGTCAGGATGTCTGTTACTTATCTGCTTTTCACCAAAACTTTTGTGATTCTACAACTGTAACTGTCCAAAATGGTTGTGTTTTTTGTTATCAGGAGTGAATGTTCATGTGTGTGTGTGTGTGTGTGTGTGTGTGTGTGTGTGATATAGCATTTTCCCCAAAGGGAAAAACACAAATTCTCCAGAGCTTTACATTGCTTATAAGTGAGATTAAGAGAGAATATTTATTTTGTAAAATTGTGGCACAAGGGCAAAAGTAAAGTGTGGAAGGGTTGGTTTTTCACTAACTATCCTAGAACTAGTTAACTACAATCACAACCTATTCTTTCAATACTATATGCTCAGTCACCACAAGAACTTGTCCATCATCTCCCAATCCTACATGTACCACAATACCACATATTCCCAAGGGATCTATGAAACACACATGTAAAAATTTATGATGTTCATAAAGTCTCTTTACAAAAATATCTAAAAATTTCATGAAAGATAAGATGATGAGGAGGTGAGATGAACCCAGAAAAGAAACTCAAAAAGTTAACCAAAGATAAAACTAAAATAAAACAATGTTACTAGGAATGATCCGCCCCTCAAAATAATAAGAGTGGCCGCTGTATTCTTTTGATAGACAAAATCAAGAAGCACGCTCACTAATGAAATGGGAAGGTTAAAAGTAAATGACAGAATGAGGAAAATGAAAGGCTGAACCTGTCAAGATAAAAAAATGGGGGACACAAATATACTGGGGATGTTAGAAATCTTAACATGAGCCATAACAAGAGAGAATGCTGGGAAACAGGCTTAGAACAACACTTATTCACATTAACTAGGAAAACGAAACAGAGTCTAACTTAACCAGGGGGAGGGTTCACAGGACCATCACTCCTGCTGCATCAAGGGAACTTCAAAGAGAAAATCAAGGCTAGTCCCATCCACACTAACCAGGCTTGCCTCAGTTATCCACCTTTTGCAGTGAGAATAAAAGAGATTGAGAGGAAATGTCGCCAAGTATTTAAAAGTAATGTGAACCACATGGTAGGCTCAAGAACATGTTTTCACTTTTTGGCGCATTCTTAAATCAAACATGTTGCGCGTAGACGGAAACATGACCTTGGCATTATTGGACCAATTAGAATATGTCAGTTGCTGAAACTTGGTTTGGAGCCTCTATGTGTTTAGCTTGCACAAGATTTAAGAACTTTGCACGTGAAGAGACACAAAACACAATTTAAATATTTATTGTCCAATCAGGATGTTGTTAAATAACAGAATTAAGGAAACTTAGGTGTGATCCACTGAAATGTAGAAGTCATATTCTACATATGGGTATCCATTAAAAATAATGTTTAAAATCATAAGAAAAAGGATATATGTTGCGTAATTAATAACAGTACGAAATGAGAAATTAAAGAACTGTGTTTGAATTCCAATTAGGTTTGTTACATTCACAAATACCTTTGGGAAATATATAAATCCATCTCTTCTTCCCCCATCTATGGGTTAAATAGAAGGATAGACTGATTTCTATCACCTTTGGTGGCAAACAATCTAATGCAGAAAGAAATGGCAACCTATTGTAAGAAAATCTTCTGCCTGGACAGTCATGAATTAAAAGAGATGTGATTGCCTAAGCATGTATCACATATGGCACTGACTGACTGATTAATAAGATACAATAGTCTTACTAAGTGAATACTAACTTCAAATAAAATTTAATTAATTTACAATTTATAAAGAAAGATATATAAGAATAAAAGACGAGAAAAATCTGCAAAGTTTCAGCTTTTAAACATGTATAGATTATTATAGATTATAGATTTAAACATGTATAGATTATTATAGATTATTATAGATTATAGATTTAAACATGTATAGATTATTGAGCATTTTTCTGTTAACTTTTTGTGTGAATTTTGGTCAATGATTACATCAAGGTCTCAGATATAAATAAAGGACAACGTGTGAAGATATAACAGCTCATGTGATAGTCATAGCCTAATGTAACAATTCACATTAAAGGAGTCAGTAAAAAATCTTTCAGTATCAAGTCTATTTCCTGTTCTAGAAAAAGTGATATCATAAGAAGAAACTGAATTAATTTCTTAAAATTTAAAATAAATTTAAGAATAAAAAATGAAACAATTTTTTATAAATTACTTCAACAATTTCTGGAATATAAAAATGATATGGTTGCTTTCTTTTTTTGCTTTTTTCTCTGTAAATGAGTTGAATATTTTTCCAAAGTCGAAATTTCACCCTCCTTAATCTTCTGCACTTTAATCAAATTTAAGAGCAACGATTTTTATAAAGAAATAAAAAAAACTTCAATGTCATTTAAATCATTTTAGTAATGTCAGTATTATATCATTTAAATAAATATCACATTAAAAGACTCTTGTGTCATAAAAGCAAAGTACTGACCTTCATGCTACAATATTTGCTATAAGCAAATATGACCACAAAAAGAATTGTATACCAATACTTTAATAAGGGCAGATAGGTTCACATGTTGCCCGGTTCACACTTCTCCCCAATCTTTTGAAACGGAGTAAAGGTTGTCTGTTTAAGATTGGGTTTCCAGTTTTTATAAAAATCTATTTCCACACAATACTACTAACCTTTCCACCTAAACTCTGAACCTTTACTATTTATTTTTCCCCTTAATAAGAGAAAATAGGTTCACTTATCATTCAGTTCACACTCCTTCACTAGTTTTTTGAAGAGTAGTAGAGGTTTCTTCTAAAGTCTTTACATTTTGTTTCACTCATTGTACCCACTCCCCTTGCGTCTTAGTGGATTTATCGCCTTGCTTGGGTGGATTGATTTAAAAAAAAAAAAAAATTAAATTAAAAAAATTAAAAAAACAAAATGACCTGAAAATAGCAAAAAAGTGAATCAAACAAAAAAATCAAGGCAAAACCTGTTAAAAATGTTAATTTATCTCGAAATCTTGGTAGGATGTCATAAGTGGTTCCAAGAAAGAAATACCAATAATATTGGTATAAAAATAACTTCCTCCTTTAGCTTCAAAATCCAGAAGCGCATTTATTTTTGCAAGGGAGTCAATTCATATTGGGGTATTAGCACTGAATCTCTCAAGTGACCAAGAGTTATATCCCTTGTATAAAATGCTATTTGTTTATATTCTGTCTCCACAACTTCCTAGACTTTGTAGCTTTAAGCAATAAATGTCCTTTTACTAACCATTCCATTATCTCTTCTACCATCCATTTACACAAACTTGTTGGATTTGTTCCTTGAGGTTTCCCTCTGCCTTTTTTTACTTTCAATATGTGGGAATTTTGAAGATGTAGTTAAATTAAGTAAATAATAAAGTAACTATTTCCCATAAAACTGACTTGATGCCATAATTATTTTAATAGATTTTTTATTTCTTTACAATATTGAGTTTTCTGTCAGTGAGATAACAGCACTTGTTTATTTTTGCCAATTAAAAGAATTCAGAACTTTTAGTGGAAGTAGATCACCAGCATGGTTAGAAAATGAATGAGAAAAGTAATATGAAGCATAAGGATATATCTTTTCACCAGATTTATTCAATCTTTACAGCAAGGTATCTTGAACAAAGCTGGAGGCCTTTCCAGGATTTATTACTGATGGGGGTATGATATATAAGATTACAGATAGATAACACTATTCTAAGAGACACAGTAAGAAAACTACAAGACCTCTTAAATAAGGTAGTGAAAGAAAGCAGGAAGAAGAGACTAACCACCAATTGTAAGAAGGCAGAATGTATAATTGTCAGCAAAAGAAAACGTCCAAAATTCAAACTACAAATTAGAAATGTCAAAATGAAACAAGTGCAGAAGTTTAAATATCTGAGAAATATTTTGACAGAAAATGTGGCCATTGAAATCCAAAGGCACATTAGAATAGTGAAAGATATCTTTCAGAAACTAAACTGAGTATTAAAAAAACAAGAAATTCATGCAAAAAAAATTCAGAGGTCACACTATACATGGAGTCAGCTTATACACAAGCGTATATGGTATATAGAAATTATGAAAGCAAACTAAAAATTAATTTGCAATACAACATGCAATGCTAAAATACAAAGTGATTACCTATTTAGTTTTAACATCTGTCAAATTTTGTGAAAACTCAAAATATATCTTCAAATAATTTCTTATTTAAAAAATCAGATAAACTGTCATAACCAACAAAGACATATTTTATACATTTTAGTAATTCCATTAAATTCATACTATAAATATAGATCACCAAGAACTTTAAACAATATTTATAGGTTTATTAAAAACAAGCAAGTTACTCATGAATTAATACCATATGAGAGAGAGAGAGAGAGAGAGAAAATGAAAGGATGAGGGAGAGAGAGAAAATGAAAGGATGAGAGAGAGAGAAAATGAAAGGATGAGAGAGAGAGAAAATGAAAGGATGAGAGAGAGAGAAAATGAAAGGATGAGAGAGAGAGAAAATGAAAGAGAGAGAAAAAAGCAAGCAAAAAGCATGAGAGAAAGAAAGCATGAGAGAGTGAGAAAGAAAATATGAGAGAGAGAAAATATGAGAGAGAGAGTAAATATAAGAGAGAGAAAGAAAATAGGGAAGAGAATGAAAATATGAGAGAGAGACAGAAATAAAATATGAGAGAGAAAAAAATATGAGAGAGAAGAATGTGAGACAGAGAAAAAAGTTTGAGTGAGAAAATGAAGATATTAGAGAGATAAAGTATGTGAGAGATAGAGAAAAAATATGAGAGCAAGAAAGAAAATATGAGAGAGATAAAGAAAATAGAGAGAGAGAGAGAGTAAAAAATATGACAGAGATAATAAATATGAGAGAGAGAGAAAGTAAATATGAGGGAGTCTGAAATAAATTATTAGAGAGAGTAATAAAATATGGGAGAGAGAGACAAAAAATGAGAGAGAGACAAGATGAGGGAGTGAGAGAAAATATATGAGAGAGAGAAAGAAAATACAGGAGAGGGAAAGAAAAGGGTGATAGAAATAGAAAATATAAGAGAGAGAAAAATTATGAGAGAGAGAAAGAAATATATGAGAGAGAGAAAATGAAAGATGGAGTGAAAGGAAATCTGAGAGAGAGAGAGAGAGAGAGAAAATATGACAGAGAGAAAATCAGAGAGAGAAAGAAAATCTGCAAGAGAGAAAATATGAGAGAGAGAGAGAGAGTGAGTGGGAAATAAAATATGAGAGAGAGAAAGATAATATGAGAGAAAGAGAAAGAGTGAGAAAGAGAGAAAATAAAGAGAAAGAGAGAGAGAAAGAAAATAAAGAGAAAGAAAATAAAGAGAAAGAAAATAAAGAGAAAGAAAATAAAGAGAAAGAAAATAAAGAGAAAGAGAGAGAGAAAGAAAATTATTAGAGAGAGAGAAAATATGAGAGAGAGTGAAAAGGAAAATATGAAAGGGAGAAAGAAAATATGAGAGAGAGCGTGAAAAAGTAAAAGGGAGAAATAAGAGAGAAAGCGAGACAAAAGATGAGATTGAAAAAGAAAATATGAGAGAGAGAAAGAAAATGAAGACAGAGATAGAAAATATATGAGAGAGAAAAATATGAGAGAGAGAGAGAGAAAAATATGAGAGAGAGAGAGAGAAATATGAGAGAGAGAGAGAGAAAAATATGAGAGAGAGAGAGAGAAAAATATGAGAGAGAGAGAGAGAAAAATATGAGAGAGAGAGAGAGAGAGAAAAATATGAGAGAGAGAGAGAGAGAAAAATATGAGAGAGAGAGAGACACACACAGAGAAATAAATATGTGAGTTGGAAATTAAATATGAGAGAGAGAGAGAAATTAAATATGAGAGAGAGAGAGAAATTAAATATGAGAGAATATGAAAATATGAGAGAGAGAAAATAGGAAAAGAAAGAAAATGAGAGACAGGCAAAAAATTTGAGAGAGCAATAAAAGATGAGAGAGAGAGAGATAGAAAAAAGATGAGAGAGAGAGAGAGAGAAAGAGAGAAAAGATAAGAGAGAAATATGAAAGAAAGAAAATGAAGATATAGAAAATATAAGAGAAAATATGGGAGAGAGAGAAATATGGGAGAGAGAGTGAAAATATGGGAGAGAAAAAAGGAAAATAGGGAGAGAGAAAAAGAAAATAGGGAGAGAGAAAGAAAATATGAGAGACAGACAGAAATAAAACATGAGAGAGAGAAAAAATATGAGAGAGAAAATGTGAGAGATATAAAATATGTGAGAGAAAGAGAAAAAATAGAGAAAGATGAAGAGAAAGAGAAAGAAAACAGTGAGAGAGAAAGAAAATAGAGAGAGTAAAAAATATGACAAAGATAATAAATAAGAGAGAGAGAGAGAGAGAGAGAAAGTAAATATGAGTAAATATGAGGGAGTACGAAAGGAAATATGAGAGAGAGTTATAAAATATGAGAGTGAGAGACAAAGGATGAAAGAGTAACAAGACAAGAGAGAAAAACTATATGAGAGAAAGAAAGAAAAGGTAAAGAGAGATAGAAAATATGAGAGAGAAAAATTATAAGAGAGAGAGAAATATTAGAAAGAGAAATAAAATACGACAGGGAGAAATAAAATATGAGAGGGAGATAAAGGAAATCCGAGAGAGAGAGAAACAAAATATGACAGAGAGAAAATATGAGAGAGAGAGAGTGGGAAAAATATGAGAGAATGAGAGATAAAATATGAGAGAAAGAAAATATGACAGAGAGAGAGAACAAAAATATGAGAGAGAAAAATAAGAGAGAGAAAAAGAAAATAGAGAGAGACAGAAAGAAAAATATGAGAGAGAGAGGGAGAAAAAATGAGAGAGGAATAGAAGGAAATATGACAGAGATAGAAAATCTGATAGAGAGAAAATCTGAGAGGGAGAGAGTGGGAAAGAAAATATGAGAGAGAAAGAAAATAGTGAGAGAAAGAAAGTACAAGAGAGAGAGAAATTATGAGAGAGAGATAAAATGTGAGAGAGAGAATATGCAAGAGCGAAGATATGAGAATGAGAGAGAAAATATGACTGAGAATGAAAGAAAATATGAGAGAGGTAATAAAATAGAGAGAAAGAAAATGGGGAAAGAGAGAGAGAGAGAAAATATGAGTGAGTGATCAAATCTGAGCTAGATAAAATATTAGAGAGAATGAGAACGAAAATATGAGAGAGAGAGAGAGAGAAAGAGAATAAAGAGAGAGCAAAAGAATATGAGAGAAAATGAGAGAGAGAGATATGAGAGAGAAAATGAGAGAGAGAGAATATGAGAGAGAAAATGAGAGAGAGAGAATATGAGAGAGAGAGAGAATATGAGAGAGAGAGAGAAATGAGAGAGAGAGAGAGAGAATATGAGAGAGAGAGAATATGAGAGAGAGAGAGAATATGAGAGAGAGAGAGAATATGAGAGAGAAAATGAGAGAGAAAGAAAATACAAGAGAGAGATAAAGAAAATGTGAGAGAGAGAGAGAGAGAAAATATCATAAAAAAGAAAATAGAGAGAAATATGAGACAGAGAGAGAAAGAAAATATAAAAGAGTGAAAACATGAGAGAGAGAAAATCTGATAGAGAAAACATGAGAGAGAGGGAGTGAGAAAGAAAACATGAGAGAGGGAGTGAGAAATAAATTAAGAGAGAGAGAGAGCGTGAGAAAATGAGTGAGAGAGAGAGCGTGAGAAAATGAGTGAGAGAGAGAGCGTGAGAAAATGAGTGAGAGAGAGAGCGTGAGAAAATGAGTGAGAGAGAGAGCGTGAGAAAATGAGTGAGAGAGAGAGCGTGAGAAAATGAGTGAGAGAGAGGGAGCAAATTTGAAATGGCTAACTAAATGCAAAGTTGAGATTAGTAATAACTAGACTGAAGTCAATGTAAGTATGTAATAGTCACTATAATTTCTTCCATTACTTCTACTTTTATTTCACACTTCTTTTTTCAAACTTGCAAAATGAACAATTTCTTTATAATTGTTTCAATTAACATTAAACCTATTAAAATTTCATTTTTCAGATATTATTTGTAAATTCTAAACTATATGCTCCCTAGAACATTTATATTTAAAAATATATCAATGCTCACTTAAATCTTTTAAAAAATGGATAAATTACATTATTATATCAAAACCAGAATTGTTTTATCAAAGTGTAATTTAAAAACTTCTGGAATGTTGGCATAAGGTCATACAATGTCAAGGAAAATATTTTGATGATTAATATGTTATTAATGAACTGATTTAAAAAAAAAAAAAAAAAAAAAAGCATAAAACTAGATAGATAAATAAGATAGATAGAGACAGATATAGATAGGGAGATACATTGATAGATATAGATAGAGACAGATAGAGAGATAATGACAGATAGATATAGATAGAGACAGTTAGAGAGATAATGACAGATAGATATAGATAGAGACAGATAGAGAGATAATGACAGATAGATATAGATAGAGACAGATAGAGAGATAATGACAGATAGATATAGATAGAGACAGATAGAGAGATAATGACAGATAGATATAGATAGAGACAGATAGAGAGATAATGACAGATAGATATAGATAGAGACAGATAGAGAGATAATGACAGATAGATATAGATAGAGACAGATAGATATAGATAGAGACAGATAGAGAGATAATGACAGATAGATATAGATAGAGACAGATAGAGAGATAATGACAGATAGATATAGATAGAGACAGATAGAGAGATAATGACAGATAGATATAGATAGAGACAGATAGAGAGATAATGACAGATAGATATAGATAGAGACAGATAGAGAGATAATGACAGATAGATATAGATAGAGACAGATAGAGAGATAATGACAGATAGATATAGATAGAGACAGATAGATATAGATAGAGACAGATAGATAATGACAGATAGATATAGATAGAGACAGATAGAGAGATAATGACAGATAGATATAGATAGAGACAGATAGAGAGATAATGACAGATAGATATAGATAGAGACAGATAGAGAGATAATGACAGATAGATATAGATAGAGACAGAGAGATAATGACAGATAGTATAGATAGAGACAGATAGAGAGATAATGACAGATAGATATAGAGACAGATAGAGAGATAATGACAGATAGTATAGATAGAGAGATAATGACAGATAGTATAGATAGAGACAGATAGAGAGATAATGACAGATAGTATAGATAGATAGAGAGATAATGACAGATAGTATAGATAGATAGAGAGATAATGACAGATAGTATAGATAGAGACAGATAGAGAGATAATGACAGATAGTATAGATAGACAGATAGAGAGATAATGACAGATAGTATAGATAGAGACAGATAGAGAGATAATGACAGATAGCATAGATAGACAGATAGAGAGATAATGACAGAGAGATAATGACAGATAGATATAGATAGAGACAGATAGAGAGATAGAGACAAATAGATTTAGATAGATAGATTATTAATTCCATTTATTAAAGGTTGCCAACATGGTTAGTAGCAAGAACATTTAAAAATCTCCAGTACCTTCTTGCTTTGATAGTATTTTCCTTTCTTGTATTTATTTCATTATTATAGTTTGCTAAAATAAAACCCTGTAAAAATACAATTTTGTAGGAGCCAAGGCCCCAAGGCTTCAAAGGTACTGGAAATTTTTAAATGTTCTTTCCACTAACCACGTTGGAAGTTTTTGATAGTGGTATAATCAAAGCTCCAGATCTTGACTTGACTATACATTATTGTCGTTATTTATATATATAAATTTATTATTTTTATATATATTATACATTACTGTTATTTATATATCTCATATATTACTGTTATTATTTATATAAATTATTAATATTTATATATATCATATTATTATTATTTATATAAATTATTAATATTTATATATATCATATATTATTATTATTTATACATATAAATTTTTTGTTTAATTTTTCAGTTGTGGATCCCATATAAATCAAGTCATGTTTGGTACATATGGTGAAGAATATCAAATGAGAATCAGTACAGTTGCCACTTTTTGAAGAAATCATAAGATTTAAGATTTCTCTTTGAATTTGTGACAGTTTCTTTTCTTGCACTTCCCACCTGTGGGACTCCCTTTCACTTACTTGCTTCCCTGATAATTACAATCTTCAAATATTTAAATGTAATCTTCTTGAATCCTGTTCATCTTTTATCCATTCCTCAATCCTTGCTATATGCAGTCTTTTCTCTCACTCTCTGTAAATCCCTGCATATTAATGGCATTCTTGCTTTGCTTGGGGTGAAAAGATTAAAAAAAATTGATTTATGTTGTTGCATAACAAACAGATATATGGTAGCAATATTTGATACATGGATGAACAGTCAACTTATAAATACACAAGAAAAAATTCAACTTCATGTTAGTATATGAAACCAATTTAGTATATGAAGTCCAACTTCATGTTAGTATATGAAACCAAGAAGGTGTAGTGAATTGCTCTCCTGAAGGTTAGCATCAACCTTGCTGATGGAAGGCAAAAAAGGTTTTTAAGATGATTAATAGAGTGCAGTTTCGTTTTAGTGCCATTTCTTGGCCCATTTAACAACATTTCATGTTCACCTGTCAATTTGATTTTATTGACTATATCAGACAAGAGTAAATAGTTGTATCTGCATAGATACCCAGTTGGGAACTGATGACATCAGGAAGATCATTGCTGAATATAAGGAACAGTGTGAGTCTTAGAATAGAGCCCTAGAGGATTCCCACATTAAGGTTATAAAAAATATAGGACATCTCCCTTTGGTAGAGGGATCCTGCTGATAAGAAGAAGAGTCTATTATAAACTGATAATGGGGAAGACCCAAAATTTGTCATGAAATAGAATTTCGAGTGCCAACTTCAGATGCCAAGAAGAATGTGGAGCAATGAGATGTGTCTCCAGCCAACTCAGAACAGGCACACTGGCCACAAGCTGACCTTAATAATGTGAGAACAATACACCTAATACAAGCAGAATATAAACTCCATTCAGATAAGTGTCATCTATTTCAAACAGATATGTATTTGAATTTTATCTACAATGTTTTGGATTTTAATCACAAAAAGAATATGTTTTTAGCAATCATCTGTTCTCTTTCTCATTATGTATTGTGTTTCTTGTATAAAATATGTTTTACAATGTTCAATTGTCTCACTTTGGTCATCAAGCCATGACTTTGTTTAGGTGGGGGTGGAGGTCGTTAAATTTTCCACAATGTAAAATGATCTAGAGAAGTGGCTATACAAAACAATTTTCATTAAATGAAATCAAAAAATGTCTAGAAACACCATAACCTTTCAACTCATGAAGAAGACCAGCATGCCAAACCCTGTCAAATGCTTTCAAAATATCAAAAGCAACATCACAAGCTTATCAGCAAATTTGTAGTTGACCTAGAAAAGTGAAAGCCCAATTGCTTGTCTGAAAGAAGACTATGAGGTTAGATGCTTAACCAATTTGGAGTTGATTAGAGCCTCGAGCAATTTATCAAAATAGGCAAACAACCAATAAATTGTTAGTTCGAAGGATCAGATGGCTTCCCAGATTTCTTAAAAACAGAGGAGGATTCCCATCAATCTGGAAAGTAAGAAGCAGCAAAGCAACTATTTTATAGTTTGGAGCAAACAGGGACCATTTCAGGGGCACATTTAAGAACAATTGAAGGGATTAAATCAAGTCTACATGCTTTGTGAGGATCAAGTTTAGAGATGATACTGGAAACCATAGAGTTATTGCATATCACAGTAGATACTCTGTTCTAAATGGAAAATTAGGAAAAGCAACACTTTCTTCTTCTTCTTTTGCTGCCTCAGCCAAGATTGAACTTACTACACCTTTCCAGTATTCCTTATGTCATAGCTAATACTTTGATTGGTGTAGTTTATAATCTTGTCAAATAGCTGAATTCTTGATGCTTCACTAGGGCTATCAAGGGTGTTTTTATCGTGACACCATCACTAAATGGATTGCCAATCAAGGCTCAGAGAGACGCAGGTCTCCGCAGGTTTTGAATTCAGAGTTTTCCTTCTCCTAGACCAGTTGCCATCCGATGCTATAGAACCCAGTCTGTCCTGCTATTTACCCATAGCTGAAGGGAGAAGAAGAGGATTCACTCCTTTCCCAAGGGTATTAGCACGTAAGTGAATGTAATGGATTCGACTGGAATTTGAACTCGGCTCTCCAATTCCTCAATCCAAGCTGCTATCCATTACTCCACCGTGCCTCCGTGCAACACTTTAGTTGGCAACAGAATTGGAAGAGAATTATTTTACATTCTGTTTTATTGTCAGAAAATGATAGCATTTCCAAATCCATTCCTATAGATTAAAAGAATTTCATTAAAAAATTATAAAATGTAACAAATAAAAAAATAAAACAAAGATAAAAATTTCTGAAAAGTTTCCTTTTTTTAAATGATAGCAAAGAAATCAAGTGTTGAGAAATCAAGTGGTATATTCATTTTGATGTAGATAAAACTGATTTATTTCATTGTAAGTGTCCTTTTCTGTTAAATTAACATAAATAAGTTAACCTAATACAACCAAATGTACCAGCAAGATCAGTTTCTCATATGCATAAAGGTAGAAAACTTATTGTTCTTTCATGACTAACCTTTCAATAAATTAGAAATTTATTTTAATCATTTCACCCAAGCAAGATAATGAAGATACTCAAGTTGGAAATCAAGAAACTAAAAGAAAGTTCCACAAGTGAGAAGTGAGATCGAAGAAACTGTTAGCATAGAACTCAGGGTTATAACTAGCTATTTCAACTGTAAAATGATGAGACCTAACTGACAATCTAGTACTGCACTTAAATTCATAAAGACTAGATATCAAAGAGGAAGGCTCATCAGAACAATTATCATGAAAATATTTATAGAAAAGGCATAGAGAAGCTATGTTACAGTAGGGGTAAAGTGAGTAAAACTGAAATGCTGGGCTTCTCTAGGCATACACCAGCTGACTTTGTATTTTAATAACCCTAGAGCACTAACCATCAATTAAAGTTACACCACTACTAACCATGGGTATATCATACCCGATTTTGAGAATATCAAAAGAATATTAAATATAAATCTTTATTTGAAATATTTTACATGCAGGCACTTCAAATTTTGTACTTTGAGTTAACATTAATAGAAACGGAAAAACATTATTTAGGTAAGAAAATCAGGTACTGAAAATTCTAATTAAAAATAAGAAAAATTTGTGCTGGGTACTATATGCCCATGGTTAGTATTCTAGGGTTAATAAGAATCACAAAACCTAAAATATGAATGTTGCAAAAAATAGATTAAATTAAATAACTAAGTTTTCCTCATTAAAAATAGCTTTATTAGGCAGTTGACTCAAATTTTTATTCAATATTTGATCTGAACGAGATATGTGTAGATTTTCTAAGGAAATCCTCAGAGAGATTGACAACTTCAAATTGAATTTTGCTGTCCATGAAATTTTAAACTGTATCTTCTGTCTTCTCCTCCTACTCAGGTATTTTAATTATTTAAAATTGAATGTCTGTTCAGGCAGAAAAGATATAAGATTAAAAACAAAGAAAACAAAAAACACAAAAAATCAAAACAATACTAGTATGAAGCATATTTTTTTATTAATATGTGCAAACATAACAGAAAGGTTTGTTGTCTAGAAATTTTAAAATCAAAATTATGAATAGATTATAGCGTTCCAAATCTTGTTTCAGCATGGATTTTTAAACCATACAAAAAATAAAATAAACATAAAAAAAGGAGTAAAATTGAAAATCGGGAGATTTTGATATGTTTGCTTTTATATAAGTCATTCCTGGTTTTAGAATTCCATGCTTTTTAGGGGTTGAATTTTTTTTTTAATTTTTTTTTTTATGATAGCCTTCTCCAAATTGTAACATATAAAAATTTTTACGGATTAATATTTTATCTTAGTAAACTC
Source organism: Acanthosepion pharaonis (assembly GCA_903632075.3). Lineage (NCBI taxonomy): Eukaryota > Metazoa > Mollusca > Cephalopoda > Sepiida > Sepiidae > Acanthosepion > Acanthosepion pharaonis. The sequence continues at coordinate 78,346 of CAHIKZ030002752.1, read as the reverse complement.
CAGGTTGATGTTTAAACAAAGAATGTCATTATTTCTAAATCATTTTTAGAAAAGAAAACTAGATGAAAAAATGGTTTAGCCCGGGTGTCAGCTCCAGAAATGCTGATCATGCAGGCTATTAAGGCGTCATTGGCTTCATTGGTAATTGGTTGGTACTTCTCCAGCTTTAGTACCTATCCTGATATTCATGGTGCCATTTGTTGAAGTCAATGAAGAAAACAAGAAGGCATCCAGTTCCAAGACCAAGAAGTAAGAGTCTGAAAAACAGAACCAAATAAATGATGCTATCTATAATATAAATATGATTATGTGTATGTGTGCAAAAACAAAAAAATTGAGAGAGAAAGATAAACTCAAAACCTGTAATAAAGAATAATACTATAGTTATATGAAATATAATTTACCTTTCATCATGTGACAAGGACAATGAATGAATGCTGCCATCACATTTAGGATAAGAATAAAGAAGTGTCAGGTCATGAGTTCGCCAAACATCAGCCACCCCACAGTCACCTCCAGTGATAAGATATTCTCCACCTCGACTCAATATCATTGACTAAAAATGCAGAAAACAACATTTTTTTCACTTAGTTTATCAGTAAATAAACATGTAAATGAAACATTATTAAATAAGAAAACAAAATCCATAGTAAATTGTCTGGTTCATACTCCACCACAGTCTTTTAAAAAGATGTAGAATTTATCCCTTGTTTCCTCTTTAGGATTGGGTTTCCAGTTCCTTCTAAAGTCTACTTCAACTCTATACTTCTAACACTTGTCCTTTCCCACACTAATAAATTGCAGCACATTAATCTGCTACCCTGAGTGGCTCTTCGGCCTTATATTACGCAAACATTAAAAAAAAGGAAAAAAATATTAATGAATTACCTTTAAATAAGATACTTTTCAAAAATTTCCCTATTTTCTTGGATATTAGAATGTTTATATAACACTATATTTTGGATAAAGTTACTGTTAGAAATTAGTCTGATTTATTATAAGAAATAAAATTAAATTCATTAGACTATAAAAAATTACTGCAACAAATAATTCACAGATATTTTTATCCATTATGTCATGTTAGTTATTTGATTATCATAATTATGACAAAAATAATAATTCCACAAATTTAAAGGATAAAAATGACAACACAAATCTGATTTTATTGGTATTTAAAGAAATAAAAACTGTGGAATAGACACATGTATACATCAAAGGCAACATACATAATTCCACAAAATGTACATCTGCACCAAAAACTATCTGCAACATACCAAAAAATGCAGATCTGTACTAAAGACAATATGAACCATTTTACAAGATGTACACTAAATGCAATATGCCTGATTTTAGAAAATGTACATTTGCACCAATAGCAATATGCAATGCAAACAATAGTGCTTGAGCACTAGAGCCAATATGTACATTTCATATTGTGTGTAACATATCCCAGGGTGTAAATTCACATCAATGACAATATGCAATTTATAACAAATGTGCATTAAATGCAATATAATACATGATACACATATACATAAAAATATACAACATAGAAAAACATGCACATGTACAGAAAATGCACAATATGCAACAGACAATATGATACAAATGTAACACTTAAGGAAATACATAATATATTACAAAATGCATGTGTACTGAAGGCAATATGTAATATACTACTAAATGCACATGTGTACCTAAGGCGTATATGTAATATACAGTGTAACCTGGATATAAGAGAGTTGTTGGGACCGGAGAAGAAGTCTCTTTTATATACATTAACACAGGCTCTAATTTAAGACCAGAGAAAATCTCTCTTATATCCGGGTTTCCCTTATATCCGGGTCTCTTATATCCGGGTTACACTGTACTACAAAATGTATATATGCATTAAACGCAGTATACCACAAAATGCATATGTGTAAAAGATGCAATATATAATAGACTAAAAAATTCATATGTGCACCAAAGACAATATACCCCAATATACAAATCTGCACCAAAGGCAATATATAATATACGACAAAATTCATATATGCACCAAATGCAATGTGCAACATACCATAAGATGCAGATGCACATTTGCATGATGTGCACGTAAACATATTAATTTCTGAATTTATGTTATGAAGAGATCACTATTTTCATTATTTACATGTAGAGTATTATCCTTATCTTTGTTGTCATTATTCTACCAGTAAATATATAAATGTCAAATATCAATCTGAAAACGAAAGAAAAATAAAAGGTTTTTCTTTACTCTTACCATGATATTATCTTTATGCTTTACATGCTGTAGAAGTCTTCCATTGATTGTGAAGTTACAAATATTGCCTTGGTCAAACTTAACCAGCACAAATGCTTCTCTTGACATAGTGATTAATTCAGGAGAAAAACAACCTTCAGGAGGATCAAGAGACCTCAACAAGTCACCTGTTAGAGCATGGACAAGGCACGGCCCATCTAGAAAAGAAATATTGAAATTCTATACAAAATGACAAACAGTTCCTTTATTAAATTCAGATTTCTGTTAAATATCCAAATAAAATAATACACAGTATATGTGTAAATAATGATTGTTTTTTTATGCCTAACCTATGTTTGTTGATCCCAATCTGGAAGCATCTTCTGCCTATTATATTACTTCTGTAATTTACCAATTTAGATGCCAGTGTGATGTCGACTATGTAGGCAGAATGTGTCAAAGCTTGGAAGCACAGATCAACCAAGACATACCAGCCAATATTTGCAAGAGGAAAGTAAACAATTTACAGATGTATGTCAGTGTATTAGTTTCAGTAATAGCTAAACATTTGATTAAAAGACAGTAGTGTGCCAGTCTTATAGCCTTGACATGTTCTCAGTGTTGAACAGGACTAATTCTGGTTATCACTTAAAAGTGTTGGAATCAGCATATATTAAGTCCAACCGACCATCTCTCTGTAAGCAGAAGGATTTGTTGGTGAGCTTAAAAGTAATTAACCTTTAATGTTATATTTTCTTTTATATAACATTTTTATGGTGTTGTATATTTCTTAGTCACTGTGCAATGTGTTTTGTGCTTGATTTTTGATCTGATGGGGGAAAAACTGATAAACCAATTTAACTGTTTTTGTTGTTATATTTTGGCATTACCATTTTACAGCGTATATATTTTTTGTTACCCGCCTGATTTTTTTTTGTTACAAATTGTTTCTTTTTTGTTATAAATTACTTTTTAACAGGTCTGTTTTTATCACTCTAATAATGATTTATATATATATATATATATATATATATATATACATTTTGAAAATATGAATTAGAAAAAGATAATGAGAAATTGGTGTACTTTTAGAGCCACTAACAACCAGTCCAAGTTCTGAGAAGACAGCCACACATACGACTTCAGTTTGATGTCCAGTGAGTGTTGCTTTGGGGGTTGGTTTCTCTGCAGCTGAAACAAAGACCGCATCTGTTATTCAATATAGAAAGTCAGTCCTAAACCAGCAACAGCTAGATAATCTTTTCATGCAAAAATGACTCAAAATTTACTATTCATTTTCTTAAATGACTAGAAATAATAAAAAATAAATCATACTAAGAAAGGCTTAAAATGAATTTTCATATAACAGCATCTATTTTGAATATTTGCTATTTTTTCTTTTAATTTTTATAAATCTGTTTAAAATTTAAAAAAAAAAACTATGTTAAAAAAAAGCTTATATTTCTCTTGTAAACCGGAGTCACTTATAAGTATATAAGTTATATAAAAACAAATTACTTACTTCCAATATCACCAACAATAGCTTGAGTTCGGGCATTAAACTGCCAAACCATAACAGTGCAATCTTTAGAACCAGTGACAATGTAGCAATCATGGTTTGTATTACTTTCTGATTTGGTGATGCATGTGACAATGTCAAAATGGCCATAGATCACCTGTACTATTCTAGCTGGAAAATATACAGAAAAAAAATGCAGTATGGTAAATAAAGTTAATAACATCAAAATACAAAATATTTAAATGATTCATGCTATATATATATATATATATATATATATATATATATATATATATATATATATATATATATTATATATATATATATATATGTATGTATGTATGTGTATTTAGGTAGCAAATTCTCTTTTAGACATGACTGATTAAATAAATTAGAGACATTATGTCTGCTTATTTTTAACAATCAATTCATACTCACAAATAATCTTTCATGCATTGCAATTAAATGATGTGAGAAATGTGCTATAACTGTAAAAATCTCTTATTTCCCAAATACTTTCGATCTTCTGAGATCATCTTCAGGGATGCAAGTAGTAATACAAAACTATGTGTTGATATCCTTTACTGTAATTTTTTCTTTTGGCTTTTAAATGCAATGTTTGACAGTCATACTTAGGGTTCATCAGAACATGAAAAAATTATCCATTACGGAATTTTTTCTTCTATGTTGTAATGTCACAGTCATGCACGCATTAAAATGTGAAAAACTGTACTTTTTATAGATATTTGAGAACATTACTACTGTATTTGTAGCTGATTCTATTAATTGATGGCTTCAATTTTTATTTAATGTGGATTGCTTTGAGGATCTGTAGTTTGAATTTGTTATCTATATATATATATGTGTGCATGTTAAAAATAAATGCTATATTAGATTGATAAACATTTCCTATTTGTTCTTTATCCTATCATATATATATATATATATATATGAATAAAAACAAAAAGAAAACTTTTCTTTAGTCTTTATTCATATTGTCTTTTTACAGGTATATTTTATTTATATATAAATTTTTGCATTTACTTTCCACCCATAAATATAGCATACCTTAAAAACTATATATATATATATATATATATATATATATATATATATATATATATATATATGTTAAAAATATATATATATTGTCATTTGTTTACATTCGATACGCCAGAGCAGTTATGAATGTACGAGATTCATGGAAGATTGTAGTTTATAACAGTAAATTCGACCTTGTCTACCATAAGGTTCATGGTGGCCGAGTGGTTAAGGCATGTCAGCGTATATGACAGTTCCGTATAGGATGCAGGTTTGAATCCTGTCTATGAACGAATATTTTCTATGAAAATTTCTCGGACATTCAGGCCAGTAAATGTTATTTAATACTGTTTATCTTAAACAGAGCATTTGCTTAAATACTTGTATCTATAAAATAACAACGTTAAACATAAATAAAAATGTCTTTAATAAATATATATATATATATATATATATATATATATATATATATATATATATATATATTTATTAACTTTTAAGGTATGCTATATTTATGAGTGAAAAGTACTCAATATCACAGAGAGTATATGCAATTGATTGCATTTAAGCATGAAACAGGCTGTCACCACCAAGTATTGATACCTATATCCATCTATATTTTCATTCATTAAATTATTTCTTCAGTTCTGTACATCTTTTTTGCATATTTTTCTTTGTGACTGTGTTTTGGTATTAGGATTAAAGTTTATAAAGTGATACTATGTGATTTTAATTTAGTCTTTTTGGACACAATATCATTCTAAATAACACTGAATAAATTTGTTTTCATTTTTGTATTTGGAAATGAGTTCTGATCTTTTGTTTAGAAATTTCTCTTTTTTTGGAAAAAGTAATTAATGTTATTTTATTCTCATGGCAATGTTTACACCATTTTTAGTTGGTAATGTTTTTCAGTATTTCCTATGTTAGTTTTGGTGTTTTGGATTGTGTTTTTGAGTTGACCTAAGTTCTTTGATAGAGTAGTATTGTTTGCATATTTTCTGTTGTTTAATGATGTTTGTTGTGAACAGCTGTTTCCAGTGACCTTCTGTTAATACTATTTGTTTTCTAGGTTTCGTTTCATTCTTACTGTAGCTTTGTATATTACATTAGTTTTTAGGAAGTTAGAGTTTAGTGGGCATTCATGCTTGATTCTGCAATTACAGATGAGTGTAGTGGGTATTTGTGGTATATTAGTGATTTTCCTGCAATGTGTCCATAAAAGTTTAGTTGAAAAGTGCCCAGCACTTGTTAATAGGAAAAATATTCTTCTCCCTGATAATGTAAAGCTACATACAGCAAGAATAACAAAGGAAAAAAATTTAGAACATGGCTAGTCTCCTTCATCCCATCTAACATATTCACCTAACAAAAGTTATTCCCTTTTTTGATCAAAACAAAATACAATGATAGGGAAAACTTTCTCTAATGAAAACCAGATACGAGAAATTGTTGAAAACTTTTTCACATTACAATTTGGAGATTTTTACTCAAAATGTATCAAAGAGTTATTTGATAAGTAGCAACAAGTCATTGGCAATAATGTTGAATAATAAGTAAAATGTAATTGGCAATAATGGTGAATAAGCAAAAAATCTTTGCTAATAGTGGCAAATATATGATTGAATAAAATGTAATTCTACTTTATATTTTTAAAAATAAAGTTGATAAACAATAACAGAAACCATTTATGACTTAACCTTATATTCTGTGGTAAAGACTAAATTACTTAATCTTAAGAAAAATTTGTATAATTACTTGCATTACTGTAGTAAATGTAATTAAAAATTTTGCAAAAGTGAATTGTTTTATTAGATAGAAACTATTTAAAAACTGACACTTAAAAAAAAATCTATGTGAATTATTCAATAATTTTCAGATAATGAGTTTCTCAAGTAAAGCCTAGATTTGTTTCTATATAGATTTACTCTTATGATTTATAGATTTTAGAATTTGTAGTGAGATGCAAATTAGTATAATTTGCATATGAGCAGGTAGCTCATATGATAAATGGACACCAACGAGAACAGAGGTTGAATGCTTACTTAGCAATATACACGACACAACAATGGCGTCGTCGATAGGATACTCTTTGGTCCTTGAAGACCCAGAGTACGTAGATACGTGGATTCGTTGCTTTGCTGCTAATGCAAGATGTAAAAAGTTGAAAGACAACAAAAACAGAGGAGGGGAAAAAGAAATCACCGACTTGTTTATGGCTACCGCTGGTTGTGAAGCGATTATGAAGGTTGCTACAATGGTTTACCCTCAAGAACTAGAAGAAATGACTTTTGAAGAAATAAGTCAGGTTATTAAGGGAAACATGAGGCCAAAGAAAAGACTGGTGATTGCAGAAAGGACCAAGTTTATGGCAATGAAGCAGGAAGTGGATGAACTGATAGTAAAATATTTACACCGGTTAAGAAGTGCAAGTAAATACTGTGAATTCGAAAAACTAGGAACAAGAGAGCAGACAACAGAAGGAGAATTAATCCAACTAAGATTAATTGAAGGTATGCATAATTCAGCACATAGATATAAGTTAATGGAACAGTTACAACTTACAAACATGCCTTTGAATATGTGTATAGAATTTATACAACAGCAGGAATTAATACATACCTACAACCAAAATAAAAATAAATCCTACGAAGAAATAATGGCTGAAACATATACAGTACAAACAAAAAGAAAAAATTGTGCGTACTGTGGAAAAATTCATGAAATGAAAAAAGAAAATGCCCAGGCTTTGGAAAGACGTGTTCAAAGTGTTTAAAAAAAATCACTTCAAAGAAGTATGTAAAACGAAAAATGTGGAAAGAGTAGAGGATGAAAATAGACAGATTTTTAATGTAAAAAAGGGTAATATACAAAATACTGGATCTAAGAATGGAGATACAAAAATAAAAGTGAAAATCAACGACTGTATTGTCGAAATGCAAATCGACACAGGTAGTGACGTCACGATAGTACCCAGAAATTTGTGGGAAAAAATGGGAAAACCGTTTTTAAAAAAAAAACGTCAGTTTGATGGTTCGATTATAGCAATTATGGGTTACTTTGAAGGTTCAATAGAACTAAAAAGAAAATATGAAATAGTACCCATTATAGTTACAAATTGCCGAAAAACGCATGGACTACTGGCGAATGACGTGTTAAAAATAAATTCAACGAAGTTGATTAATGAGATAGAAATAGAAAAAATAGGAAAATTAAAAAATTATGAAGCTAGCCTGAAATTAAAAGATGTTTCCCCCTCCTACTATGAAGCGAGAAAAATACTAGTGCATTTATTACCGTTGGTAATAGCTAAATTGCAAAAGCTAATAAAGGAAGACTTATTAGAACCTGCCCCTCCAGGAGGAAGTAAATGGGCATTTCCCATTGTGGTATTGAAAAAAAAAAATGGTGACCTGAGAATTTGTGGAGATTATAAAATAGGGGTGAACCATAAAGTTTGTGCTGACTCGTACCCTATACCGAATGTGGAAGTAGCTTTACATAAACTTGCTGGAATGAAAGTATTTTCGAAGATAGACCTAAAATCAGCTTACCACCAAATACCGATAAATGAAAATTTTAAAGTGACGACCATAAACACACCTATAGGCCTGTTAAGGTGGAAAAGAATGCCGTATGGCATAAAAACAACAAGTGCAATTTTTCAAAAAGCTATTGAAAAGTAATAGGAAATGTTGAAAATACCATCTGTTATCAAGACGATATATGTGTTAGAGATTTAAATGAAGATGATTTAAAGAAAAAAACTGAAAATATACTGAACCGCTAAGAGACGCTGGTATGACAATAAATACAAAAAAAGTGTGTAACCAACAGTAATGAAATATCATTTTTGGTTACTCAATATCAAAGGAAGGGATCTCTCCAGATAAAGTACTAATAGAGAAAATTCTAAAAGTTGCTACAATCAAAAATAAAAAGAGTTGGAGTCCTTCTTAGGTTTGGTAAATTTTATAGAAAATATGTACCAAAAATATAATGAGTTGACAGAACCATTTGCTAAGTTAAGAAAAAAAAAGTGGAATTCATTTGGTTAGAACACCAACAGAAAGCCTTTGAAAACTTAAAACAGATTCTGGCAAAAAAGCCAATAGTACAAATTTTTGACCCTAAGAAGGACATAACTCTAACTACTGACGCTAGTGAGCAGTCCATATCTGATATTTTGTCACAAGATGGGCATCCCATAATGTACTTATCGAGGAGATTAACAACAACTGAACACAATTATTCGAATATAGAAAGGGAGGCACTAGCCATAGTGTGGACAACGGATAGAGCAAGACAGTTTTTGATGGGAAAAAAATTCTTGTTGAAAAGTGATCACAGACCACTGGAATTTATTTTCAACCCAAGAAAAGAGCTACCGAAAGTTACAACGTCCAGAATATTACGTTGGGTGATTAGACTGATGGCGTTCGACTTTGACATTGAAAGGGAATACGATATCGCACGTTGATGCCTTATCTAGATTGAGGTTTTATAGAGAGGAGAAGGACAAAAATGATGAGGAATTTGAAGACACATTCTTGCACCTTGTAGAAACCGATGTAATATCTGTAGATAAAATGGCTACTGAAACTACAAATGACCCAGTGTTAAATAGAATAATGTCGAGGATAAAACAGAATCGCTGGGGAAATTGTTCAATGGCTGAAAGACCATTCAAAGAAATCAGACATAAAATGACTATAGAAAACGGGATAATATGTAATGGAGACATGGTAGTTCCCCCAGAAACACAGAGGAGACAGGTTATAAAAAGTGTACACTATGATGTACATTGTGGAGTGGCAGCTACACAAAGAAGATTAAAATTGGAAGCGTGGTGGCCGGGGTACTCAAGAGACGTAGAAGACTACGTAAAAGGATGCAAAAAATGCACAGAACTCAGGAATTTTAAGCAAAAGAAAATACATGTATGGCCCCGAGAAGTAGAACCATGGAGCAGAGTACACATGGACCATGCCTATGTCAATGGGATAGGACTATTATTAATATTAGTAGATGCATATTCAGGTTGGCCTGAAGTGGTGAGAGTACCTGATAAAAAAAGTATCACCGTAAAACAAATATTAAGAGTAATATTTTCGAGGAATGGGACACCGAGAACATTGGTGACTGATAATGCACCAGAATTTGTGGATGCTGATTTGCATGAATGGCTAAGAAAAATAGGATGCAGACCTTACAAGACCCCTCCCTACCACCCTCAAAGTAATGGGACAGCGGAAAGGATGGTCCAGACGGTAAAGAAGGGCATAAAAGCATGCTTGCAACAGAAGGAGGAAATCAATGCTTTTCTACCAAGACTGTTATTAAGTTACAGAACAATTCCATGTCAGGCAGGCCGGAAAAGTCCATCTGCCTTAATGGGCAGACAATTAAGGTCCCTTGACTATGTCATATGCCACAAATCAAAAGATGTGGTACAAAAGAAATAGGAATATGCAACCCGAGTCAGCCGAATTTATTATGCAGAAAGGACATAATACTGCAATATTAAATAAAGAAAATGGGAACAGTGTTCTAGCTCATGCTGACCAAATAAGATCCCAAGGAGAAGAATCGGATGAGGAAATGCCTTCAGAGATGCCCATTATTGATGTATCAGAAGAGTTAATGCAGAATGAAACTGCAGAGGAAGAAGTAGAGAGGGATGAGTTAGAAGAGGAAGAAGTAGAATGGGACAAGTTAGAAGAGAAAGACCAGAGTATGCAAGAGGAACAGTTCGATTATAGGGAAAGACGTGATAAATCTAGATCTCCAAGGGAAAGGAGACAGATAAAGGAAGATGTTCAGGAGGGCACAAGAAGAAGTACAAGAAGTATTCGTGGCATAAGGCCCCTCTGTTATAGGGAGATGTAGTGAGATGCAAATTAGTATAATTTGCATATGAGCAGGTAGCTCATATGATAAATGGACACCAACGAGAACAGAGGTTGAATGCTTACTTAGCAATATACACGACACAACAGAATTATTTGGGATTAAATTAGAATTCTAAATTTTTTAAATTTATAGTCTAAGATATTCTAAGTACAATAAATTCAATAGTACTTTTGAGAACTTTGTTTTTTTTTAATTTTGAAATTGAGTTTTACAGCAGAGTAAGAAATGTTTTTGATAATTATAAAAGGGAGATGAAAGTCAGTAAATTGTCACTGTGGATAGTAACTACTTTAAATTTACAATCATTTATAATTTTGCTTTTTGGGATTGATTTAGTCCAGTGTAGGAAAAAAATCAGATATATTTCAAAAGAAGGGTAGAAGTAACAGACGGATGAACACCAAATTATAGCTACTTTTAGCTTCTAATAGGATTAATTTAGATTAGGAGTGTTATATTTAATAAAGATTAATGTTACAACCCAAGCATTTTTTCTTTAATATAAGATGAATTGGTAAATATTTATGAGCATACTTAGTTATTATTTTCTATTAAATTCAGATAATGTAAATAGAACACTATGACATTTAGTAGAAAGATAATTATATGCAATAAGTACTTACCAGATTCAGTTGCAAAAATCCTGAAACTTTTATCCCAGAATCCACAGGCAAAAATGAACCGATTATCGGCAGTTGTGACAAAACTGGAATGTGTTACCTTCAACCGTTGGTCAAAGTTGTCACCAAGTGACCTCTTGTGTAGACCAGTATTATGAGCTGAAAGGTGACAAACATAGAAAAAATATCAGTTTATAAATATACAAATCCTTAAGAAAAAGGTTATCTTACAATTTAGAATGTGGATAACTTCTGCCTTTTTTTTTTTTTTTTAATCATTTCACTCTAAGCAAGTCAATAAAGCCATTATGATACAAGGGGTTAATGAGTGTGAAAGAATATGAGAAAAAATATTATCAAGGAAAGAGAACAATAACAGAATGGGAATTAGAAGACAAGATTGAAATTGCATTTAAATTTTTGAAGATCAAATTTTACTGGAAAACAAGAGGTTGGAAGAGATTTTCACAAGTGAGAAGAAAAAACGTATTCTTACATATAGTAATTTCAACTCTAAAATGATCAGACCTAGTTACTAATTTAGTACTGTGTTTATATTTGGAGGCACAGATTAACATTGCTGATATAAAAGCAGATAAAGTAACTAAATAAGTAGATAAATAACTAAAATAGCTTTTTTGTTAATTAATTCTGTCATATTGTAACTCAATAACTTATATTAAATACATCAACAAATAAATAAAAAAATAAATTAAATGAACACGAAGTCTTAGTAATTTCAACTCTAAAATGATCAGATCTAGTTACTAATTTAGTACTGTTTTTATATTTGTAAAGATGAGATACCAAAGAGAAAGTCTTGTCAGAACAATTACCATGAAAATGTCTGTAGAAAAGACACAGGGAAGCTATATTATGGTGGTGGGAAAGTGACTGAAGCTGGGATGCAAAAAATTTGCCTGACTAGTGATTACTTTTAACATGTTATTAATACTTAACATACTACTTAATAGTAATAAATCCTCATTACTTAAAATTACAAAAAGGACATTTTTAAAGAATTGTATTGAAAAAAATATGATCTTAAATTTTAATCATTTTTTTTTCATGAAACTTAACAAAAACAGGTTCAGTTGGCCTACAAGATGATGCAAAATGTAGTATATAATGTAAGTCCTACCATTTCAAGGAATTTGTAACCATTTCCCAAGAACATTATAATGGATAATATAAAGAGGAAAAAAGAAGTGAGCTTATAAACTTCCTTTTAACAGCAATAGTGGATATTATATCTATGGTTAGTCAAGGTCACTATCATTATACTCTATATTAGATTTTATATTATATAAGCAATATCTTATGTGAGCTTCAGCTTTATCAATTCTTATTAAATAATTCTAAAACATATAAGACACAGAAACATACTTGATTACCATAATATTCCACATATCTGAATAAATTATTATTATTTGACATGTTAATATAAACTCTTTGACATTTAATAATCTTCACTACTCTATACATTAATTTTATTAACTACTATTTTCAACTTTCAGCAGTTTTGTTTCCCCATATATTGTTCACCATTCTCAAATATATCTTTTAATGATGGGCCATAAGTCTTCCATTAGATTAATATCTGGAAAAGATAAATTTGATGTCTTTAAAAACTTTCTTTTGGTAAGCTGCACATAATTTTGACAATCCCTGTAGAAAACTGTAAGCCTAGAGTATCAGAAATACCACTTGCTTTATAATAGACTTATTGCAACAAGCACATAGTTCTATGACAGAATTCTTTTTCAGAAAATAACATCTAGAATAACATTTGCAATGAAGAAATATACATCTAATGGTATAACATCTTGCATTCTATTCATGATATTAGGAATTCACATTCAGCTATTGTTTGGTTAGGATATAAGCAGTATAATATATATATACTACTTGATCCTCCCATCAAAATTCGACATATGAGGGTCAAGCAAATCAGTTCCTAGGAAACCGACAGCCTGACAATAGCACGAGATTTGATTATAGTGCTGAAGGTTTCGTGCAGGACCATCCACACTTTTTGAAGGGCTGAATACAGAGACCTGGTGCACTACGTGCCGCAGGTTTTGAATTCAGAGTTTTTCTTCTCCTAGACCAGTTGCCATCCAAGGCTATAGAACCCAGTCTGTCCTGCTATTTACCCATAGCTGGAGGGAGAAGAAGAGGATTCACACCTTTCCCAAGGGTATTAGCACGTAAGTGAATGTAACTGGATTCGACTGGAATTCGAACTCGGCTCTCAGATTCCTCAATCCAAGCCGCTTGCCATTACTCCACCATGCTTTCTCTCTCTCTCTATATATATATATATATAAAATTCAAAAGAATTTTCTTTAATTCACACATTTTGTTTTCAGATCTATGTCTGAGTTTATTGTGTTCTATGTCTATATTTTTCCCCCAAAATAAACCAAATTTCACTAATACAATGGGCTAGACAGATCAGTTAGTTTCAAATTCAATTTAAATAGATTTCTTTAAATGATTTAAGACTTTTTATCATCATCATTCTAATGAGCTCTTTACTCACAAAAGGTTAGCACAATAGAATGATCTAAGTATATACACAATATGAAGGAGTATTATTTTGCATGAATATAATCTTTAGTTTAAAGCTTTGATTAAGAAATGTACAAGTCAAAAATTTCTTGTCCAAGTACTTGTAATAATTCTCTGTATCTATATTGAACTATCATTAACTTTGAAGAGATCTATAATTTTACTGCCAAAAATCCTAGCCTAAAAGATTACTCCACCCAGTGATGTGAGAGGTCTTGTGATGCCCGGGGCCAACTACTTGATTGTACGTCCCTAAGTCTCAAGTAGGGGGGGGCTTTAGGGCCTACTACTGAGAAATGTGAGAAAGGAAAAATATATAAAAAAAGATGAAATATTAAATAAACACTTTATTCAAATTAAATATAAACTAAATTTTTTATTCCACACTTCAATTGGATGCACTCCCAATATGGATGTCTGGGGCCATCGAACACTCTCCATCCCCTTCTGCATGCTATAATATTTACCATACACTCCCCACAAGGCAGGATGTAGCATAAGGTCATTTTTTTATGTGGGGTGATTCTTAGATGCGACTGCCCCTTGGCATAACCACATCTGTGTGCCTGGCAGTGAACTGCCTGATTCAGGCAAGAGCTGTCCTTCTGCATGCTACTGACTCTACTTGTCCTTTGTTGACTTCTAAATCATCTTGGCTGACGTTTTTAGTGAAGGATCCAATCTCTTATCCAACTGTCACGTTAATCAAATGTAGCTCTACATTCATCATTAAATATTCCTGTTGAGAATGTACTTCTAATTTGTCTTTCTGATAATTATCTAAAGATGGTTGTCTGATTGTTTCTGCTTCTAAATCATCTTGGCTGACGATTTTAGTGAAGGATCCAATTTCTTATCCAACTGTCAGGTTAATCAAATGTAGCTCTACGAGAATGTACTTCTAATTTGTCTTTCTGAAATTATCTAAAGATGGTTGTTTGATTGCTTTCATGTCTTTAGTCAATGTTCTTAGTCTTTTCTCGATTTACATGGGCAATACCGGCTTCTTGAAATATTTTATTGTTTGTCAATCTACTTTTGTTGCTTATTATACCATTTTTTCCAAATCTTTTTATGACTTTCTTAAAACATGTTTTTTTTTTTTTATTCTTATTTTTCAATTCCATTTTTAATTATGTAGCTAAAAGGATGTAAACTTTTCATTTCTTTTCTTGCAAACAGTTCCTGCAATCTGTTTCCTCTCAGAAACTCTACCGACTGTAACAAGTGTAGCCTGTTCGATACAGCAGTATCCTGTCACCTCCTTCTACCTGTTTTTATCTCCTTATTCACAGCCAAAATTTACATATGTGTAAAAACAATTTTATGAGATAGTATATGACTCTGGGATCTATCTGTTTTAAATGTGTGTTGTAACCTAAGAAAAGGTTACTGAATAAGAATAACCAAAATGAAGGTTGGAAATGGAATGATAATATTTATAACAGAAACAACATACGAGATTTACCAGTGGCATATAGTAAGTAATCAACTACTAGTAGTGAGCTACAAGTGAATCAAGGTGAAACCTGAGTGAGTCCAACATACAGTATATTCCACTGTATTTATAAGGATTGGGACTTACCCATTATACTCTATAGGTATGGTATAACAATGTGTAACCCACAAAGCTGTCATTTTTTTCCTTTTTGGACAGTTTACATGCAAAGCACATTCGAATCTGTGTTCACCCTAGAGGTAAGTCATTTTTTTCTAGCATTGCGGAAAATGCATACAACCCTCTTTGGTCTCTGTGGTAGTTCACTACAAATTGTTTTACAATCCCTGTTTAATTTATTGCAATTCTCAATATCTTGTTTCTCTTTTAAAGTTATGTCTTTCATATGACTTATACAAATTTTTATATATCCAAAATTTAAACAAAAAAATATCAGTGACTATGCTACTTTATAACGTTATTTACAAGATGGTGACAAACCCACAAGTTGTATAATAAAATCTTACAACACCAAAATAATTTACTGTAAATATCAGATATTATAAAATGAAATTCACATATATTTTTTATATAAATATATCCTGGAAATTATAGCAACATTAATTGGTTAATACCAATTTTATTGTGAAAACATTGACCCCGGAATAAATCAAACAGTGTATATATGTAAACATACAACACAAGCCTTGCATAAGCTTTCCACCAACCAGCCAATGATTACTCCATATCACATTTTGATTCTCAATCTTATATCGATCATCACCCAAAACTGAACAAGGGTCCACTGCATGCTCACAAGGTAACAAGATGAAAGACAAATGCAATGTTGAACCTTGTTTCCAATAGGTATTTTTATTTAGGGTTTTGTTTGTTCATCTGGGTGGGTAGGTGTTGAGATGTTGGGAGTGTTCCCGCGTGTTTGTATTCAAATAAAGACAAACACAGATGTAGGGAAAAATGCTGGTATATTTGAAGAGGTATTTAACAACAGAGTGATTAGTAATAAGGTACACAGGTTAGTAGTAACAATTAGCAAGAGTCTAAAGTCCAATGGTAACTTTCAGTAGAGAGACGGAAGTGTAATGGTCACCTGATCTCCAGATCTCTCTCTGGTCTCTATCTCTATCTCTCTAGCACTGTCCTATATCGTATAGGGATCAGTCCATTCTTAGTCAGAAGGTGGGTGTGCCCCAACAGTAGGTGACACTTAGGACAATTTCTGCTATGTCAGCTCTTCCTCCTAAAAACCTTTTTCCTTGCACTCAACTACTTATTGCAATATGGTGACTGGCAATATGAGTGAATGGCATTGGGATCACATGACAGACAAGTCCATTTCCTATAAAGGGTGTACCAGAACTGACTCTCTGATCCCATACATGACAATATAGGCCTGCACCTGGAAATAATCA
This sequence comes from Acanthosepion pharaonis, assembly GCA_903632075.3. NCBI lineage: Eukaryota > Metazoa > Mollusca > Cephalopoda > Sepiida > Sepiidae > Acanthosepion > Acanthosepion pharaonis. Next base: position 61,563 of record CAHIKZ030002752.1, on the reverse strand, counting down.
ATATCAATTTTGCTGTTGCTTGATCTCCAAAAAAACTCCTGATCCACTCCTTTACTACCTTTTCTCCCCATTGGTCAAAGTGGATGCTGCTTATAAGGCCAGACTTTTGATGTCTATCAATTAGAAACACTTGAAATTGAGAAAAAAAAAACTTTTTCTATATGGGTAGCAATAGTATTACATATATACCCAGTTGTAGATTCTAAATCTGTAACTATTTTTTCAAGATGAAGGGGATGGTTTATACAAATATTTACTAATAATACCTGTCTCAACTCTGTGGAGTAATATCACAACATAATAATTTCAAGAACATACTGATTTATGCATATAGGTTAAAGATGTCCACATGATGCACTTACCAAATAACTGATCCATTAAAACTGGGAGTTCTGCATCTTTCTCATTTTTATCAGAAGAAAAACTAGTAGGTGTACCTTGTTCTAAACGAGAAAAAAAAATATTTCTAGATGAAATATGATATTTCAATGCAAGAATAAAATTCTTCAAATATGAATAAATGAAATAATAAATTTAAAATTTATAATTTGTTTACATTCCAATAAACACTTTGACAAAATTATGCACGTAAATTTAAAGTTTTTTTTTCAATTTAGCATTTCGTAATTATATTTAACATTAAATTATTAAACTGCTGTGAAAATAAAAATATTAGAAAAAGATTTGTTAGTAGTCAGTTTAGTTAACATCATAACAAAAAATTAATGGATAACATCAAGAAAAGAGTTTGTGAAGAATTATTCTAAGAAATAAATTGTGTCCAGAAAATAGTTTTAATGTGAACATATAAATTGAGTAAAAAATTTTGTTTAAGTCAATTCTTAGGAAGAATTCAAATTTAGTTTTGAAGCATATAAATTTATGCAGTTTTATTTTTGGTTTTCATTTTAAAATATGCCAAACTTTTTAATAAAAAAACTATGAATTCAACACTTTTGCACAATATGTGATATGCACAAAAAATTTACTTGATAGAAATAAATTTTATTTATAGCTTATAAGTTGACTATTACTTTGAACTATTTTTAATGCCTACTTTTATTTACCTAAACTAAAATAGCAAAGAGATCAACTGTCGACAAAGATATTTTAAATGCATATTTTGCTATATTATGCTAAAAATCAAAAACTTTCTATTTCTCTTTTCAACTTTTGTCTTTCTTTTCCAAAATCCCTTAAAATTGCACTTACAGGAAACAATTTAAAAAATTTTACAATTTAACAGCTTTTGTTAAATTATTTCTGTTTTATAAGTTTACATTTATTTATTAATTCAAAACAGAGATCATTATCCCATTAGGGTTTTTTGTTCTTAAAATGACAACTAAATGTAGTAAAAGAAATTAAGTTGGATTTACTGTCTGAGATTGATGAACCCATCAATTTCATTAGACGAAGAATCTATGCCTAGAAAGTTTTGTTCAACAGAACACTGGCATTGGTAAGGTATGAAAGACAGGTAACTGCCTATGTAGGAAGTTTATCCACACCATCAATGTTACCCAATGGGAGGGCAAAGGCCAACATAATTTGGCACTGCTGTCATCAGAAAAACTGCCAGAATGAGGATGAAGACCAATTTGCCAAATTGCTCCTAGTTCTGATCATAAGGTCATGGAGGTTTTGAATTGATCTTCTTCAACCAAGGCTTAAGAACTCAGTTTCTTCTTTAACCCATAGCTGGGAAGAAAATAAATGGATTCATTCCTTTCCCAAGGACATTAGTGTGAAGAAAAACTCTCAAGCAAAATTTGAACCTGGGTTGCTTGCTCTTTTTTCTCGTTTTTGTTTGTACATGTACTAGTAGGAATTTTAAAGTTTAAACAGTGACAACAAATCATAAAATCTTGTTGAAAAACCTAGCAAACCCTTTTAAATGTATGTATTTCCAAATTTATTCTTTAAAATTATATAATTCCAGCAAAATTATATTGTTTTTATTTCAGCAAAATTATATATTTTTTAAAAGACAGCTATTAAGACATTAAAAGATTTGAGACATAGTTTCAATGTTATCTCATGTCTATATTTAATGTATAATTAGTAATTATCTAATAACAATCACTATTGTTCCTCTTATAAAATTAGTAACATATTTAATTTTTTCACTTTACCTTAACCAAGATTATATTATACAGATGACATGGTATTCCAGCAAAAAAAAAAAAAAAAAAAAAAAAAAAAAAGGTCTAAATTCTTATCTTTACATTTTCTATTCACTAAATCTGAGAAAAAAAGAAGTACACTTTTACAAAGTTCTTTCTGATAAATTCCTTATCCCAAAACAGCTGTACTGTACTCAGTGACTGCATGAATGTCTTCTACACCAGTGCTACTCAAAATGGTGGTCTATGGACTCGTGCCAGTATGTGAACCATCAGCTACTGATATGTGTCCAGGTGATGCTAAGGAATTATTTGAAGTTTATTTTTTTATATGTTTTGATACTGAATTATTTTTTGCAAAATAAATGGAAGATAAAAAATAGTCAACTATTATTATATTTGTTATATATATCATTTCTGGTATAAATTAATATTACCACAAAATATTACAGGTGTGTGACACATTGAGAAAAAAATGTTGGTCCACCATGTAAGATAGTTTGAGAAGCACTGTGGTTCTGCAGTATAATAAATTTTAAAAGTTCATAAATGCATTTATTATATGTGTTTATGTATAAAAACATCTAAATATTATTGCTTTTTACTTTTTTTAAAAATTATCCCCCCCCAAACAAGGCAATAAAGCCACTAAAACACAAGAGTTTACTGAGAGTGAAAGAATCTAATAAAAAAAACATTATTAATAAAATAATAGGATTTAAGGAGAAAAAACATTTCATTTAAATGTTTGAAAATCAAAGTTGACTAGAAAGCAAGTAGTGAGTCCCTCAAGCAAGAAGTGTTAGAAAACTGACAAGTGCTACTCAAAATGGTGGTCTATGGACTCGTGCCAGTATGTGAACCATCAGCTACTGATATGTGTCCCTAAAGTTTTGATACAATTATTTTTTGCAAAATAAATGGAAGATAAAAATAGTTATTAAATATATCTTTCTGTTAAATTAAAAATACCAAAAATATTACAGGTGGTAGTTTGGATTCCATTTATCCACTGTAAATAGTTTGAGATTGCAGTATAATTGTTTTAAAAGTTCATAAATGCATTTATTATATGTGTTTATGTATAAAAACATCTAAATATTATTGGGCAATAAAGCCACTAAAACACAAGAGCCACTGATGTGAAAGAATCTAATAAAAAAACATTATTAATAAAATAATAAGATGGAGAAAACATTTCATTTAAATGTTTGAAAATCATGACTATAGATCATCCCTCAAGCAAGTATGTTGCTGAAAATCATAGGTGTCTTGATTCCATTTAGATGAAAGAATAATCACTGCAAAAACAAGAATTGAAGTTTTAAAATTGTTCTTCAACATGTTAGATCATCATGAAATTTAACATTGGGGTGTCTAGGAAATAACAAAAACAAGAATTGAAGTTTTAAAAATGTTCTTCAGTTAAGAAATTTACTTTGGGTGCAGGAAACAAATTTTTTAAAAAAATATATAACATTTCTTTAATTTTTTTTTTTTTATAATGAATAACACTTTGTCAATGAAAGATTTTTATAGCTTGAAAATGGTGACAAAGATATTTTGCAATAATTTGTTCACTTTCTTATACTGAATTTGTCTGTGGTTACACAGCAGCTGCTTAACTTGTATATTCATTTGTAAGTGGCTGGAGGGATATATATTTTTGGTTGGTTGATTCATTTCCTATGGCTTAGCAATCCTTTACAGGTTATTTAAAGCTACAAAATATATTTAGATTGTAAAGTTTGCCTATCATCTGGTTCATATTCCTCTCTGGTCTTTTGAACAGGAGTAGAGGTACATCTCTTGTTTCTTGTTTAGGATTGGGTTTCTGGTTCCTTCTAAAGTCTACTTCAACTCTATACTCTTAATGTCTCCACCTGAACTCTGAAATTTTATTTGTTAATTAACTCCTGACCTCTTCAAGTCTAGATTTAACTATCTTTCTTGTTATCTCGTCCTTTCGTACGCTAATACAACTCCACACAGTAATCCTCTATCTTGAGTGGTCCTTTTAGCCTTGTATTGGATAAACATTAGTTTAAAAAAAAAAAAATTTTTTTTGGTAATAGTAGTTTAGTGATAAAAGTCTTTAATTAACCCATGGATTCATACCTTTCACATAAGTGAATATAACAAATGCAACAGAAATTAGAACTCAGCTCTCTGATTAACAATTCTGAGTTATTATCCATTATTCCACCTGCACATCCAAGTTTACAGCACCTGATATTTCCAAGTGGTCACTCATCTAGGTAGTGACCAGGCTTGATGTTATTTAACTAGTGATCATACAGGAATTGGTGTTGCGCTGTGGTCATAAGCCTAGAGGATAGTATGACATAAAATTATATATATATATATATATATATATATATATATATATATATATATATATATATGTGTGTGTGTGTGTGTGTGTGTGTGTGTGTATGTGCATGAAAAGTGAAAGATATTTAAACTGCTTATTTTTTTTAATTTTTTTGGTTATTAATGAAAGTTACATCAAATAAAATGTCTCTGCTGCAGGTCATTGATTAGACATTTAAAAAAGATTCACTATTTGGAATTTCAATGAAGGATTAAGTTCTTAGGATTTTAAACAATTTTCTTTAGGACTGACAACTGGTAAATTTTGTATATCTAATAGATATTTTCAAGTGTTGGCAGCATGTTTCATCTTTGAGAATAAGAAAATGTGTACGAGAATGTAACTGTAGAGCTTCAGGTGTGTGATGTTTAGATTTTCATATTAGGCTTGTTTTAGTATCTGTACTTGTGTCACTTCATGGGATGAGCATTGAGAATAGCTTTGTTTTCTCCTCAGGTGCATAAAAAATAATTTAATAACCCAAATATCAGTCAATTTCCAAAACCAAAGAAATTTCTATGACACATAATTGAGAAAGAAGGTCTTGGAGAATTTGATACTCACATGACATATTGAAGTGACAGAGGAGAACAAAGAATAACCTACCGGACAAGCTTGTGCAAATGAATGGCAGAAAAGGGACTGGGAAGGATAGTGAAAAGACAAACATTGCTTAAAGCAACAAAGGATAGGAAGTTGTGGAGAGCCATGATCAACCTACCTAACAAGCTTGTGTAAATGTATGGCAGAACAGGGAATGAGAAGGACATTAAAATGACAAACATTGCTAAGAGCGTCAAAGGATAGCAAGTTGTGGAGAGCCATGACCAACCTACCTAACAAGCTTGTGTAAATGTATGGCAGAACAGGGACTGGGAAGTATATTAAAAAGACAAACATTGCTAAGAGCTTCAAAGGATAGGAAGTTGTGGAGAGCTCTGATCATCCACATCCTGAAGAAACATGACACATAGGAAACTAACCCAGTTTTATTGAAGACAAGGTTTGTTTTAAAAATCATTTAGTAATTTTCTCCAGCTTGTATTTGAAAATTATATCATTAATGTAGACAAAACAGTTAAGTTATGTAGCTCAAGTTGAAGATAGATACTTCTCAAAGAAAACATACCATCAATTCAATAAAAAAAAAACTTGATGAAAACAATATTTTGTATAGAGAAAATTAATTTACAAGCTTTCATAATTTAGTTCTTTCAATAAGATGAACAAGTACTGTTGCATCAGGTGATCTCTATTATACTAGTAATATACTCTATTATACTAGTAATAGTTACCTGGGAGGCACGGTGGAGTAATGGATAGTGGCTCGGATTGAGGAATTGGAGAGCCGAATTCAAATTCCATTTTGAATCCATTATATTCACTTATGTGCTAATACCCTTGGAAAAGGTATGAATCCTCTTCTTCTCGCCCCCAACAATGGATAAATAGCAGGACAGACTGGGTTCTATAGCCTTGGGTGGTAACTGGTCTACAGCAGAAAGAAATGGCAACCTACTGCGGTAAAAAATCTGCCTTCCCAGTCACGTATCGAAAGATACATGATCGCCTGTGTATCATGCAAGGCACATTACTGACTGACATAAATGGAATATAATAATCCTACTTTTGTAGATGTTCTGGTGATCTGTATAATGGAAAGGTTTAAGACATTCATATATAGAAACTCAACACAAAGCTATATTTGAATTCAAATTAATTCTGTATCTGTCTATATTTCTGAGATGAAGTATTATGTACACTATTTATATTATTCAGATTATTGTCCTCATCTTTGTCGGCATATTTATTACAATATTTTGGCCATTGTACACTCCAGCCTTCTTCAGGTGGTTGGAATGTCAAACTGAACCCTCTATTTCGCTCACTGGGGTAGACTGTTTTAATTCCATGTGCCATGTTTAATGGATGTCAGTTATCTCCTGCTAATTTCCCTCTCCAAGTTCTCCACCGCCTTAACCAGGTATTGAACAGTCACTAGATCTAACCAATGCCTTTATCCACTGTGCCATGTGTCCTTGAGGACAGTCTACCCCAGTGAGTGAAATAGGAAATGCTGGCTATAATGAAATTGGAGAGGTACAATTTATTATAGTATTTATTTGATTACCAAACAATGGGTGCATATTATGTGTGAGTAGAAGCATTTTCCTACACTTTCAGCCCAATTTTTTGGGTGAATATCATGGATGAAGGCGTATTATACATGGGGAATTATGGTATATGATGTATTTTTATTATCATGCAAATTTAATTTTGGTGGATTTGACATTAGCCAATTTTAAAATGTTTACAGTTTCATTTGTTGAATTTATCAGATATTATCATTCCTTATGGGACAATTATTGAATTTATCATATATTAACATGCCTCATGGATCAATCATTGAATTTATAAAATATTATCATCTCTTATGGGATGATAATTATAAGATCTGATTGAAATGAAAACACAAAACAAATGTTTATAAAATTTTCTGGACATTTTCTTCATTTCATAATCCAAAATTGATCAGGCATATTCAATATAATTCCTAGCTCAAAAGATAAATTCTTATTTATGGCACACTTATATTTTCAGACAAGTCCTCATTTGGTCAATGTTCAAACAGATTTCTGAATTTGTCTTGCCAAGATAATTTTGTTTCACTTCCCTGCAGTTTATAATCAAACATGAAATCTTCACTGATGCTGTATTGAGTAAATATCTTAAAAATTTCTACAGTGCATGATAGATATTAATTACTAAAAATATATGACCATACTGCAGGAAGAACCTCTCTTATTATTTATTGTTGGCTATTCAGATAAAAATAGCAACCATTTTATAGAGGATGGAATGCCATGCTATAAAGGAAAAATTAAGAATCAACAATGGTATGTCCAAAAAGGAATAAAGCAGTTTTAACAGCCATGTCAATCTCCTGACATGAAACTTATAGAACATATTTTGGTGATATTAATCATTAAAACCTTCTATGAAAGTTTATTTTGATATAACCTGAGAAGATACCTCACAAAAGAAAAAGGTCTGATAAATTTAATAAATTAAACAGTAAACATTTTAAAATCAGCTAATGCCAAATCCAACAAAATTCAGTTTAATTATATATATATATATATATATATATATATTTGTGTGTGTGTGTGAAAAGTGTATATAAAATATATATATATATGTATAATTATTTATATATTATATGCACAATAGTAAAATTTATTAGAAAGTGCTCAATATCAGAGATAGAGCTAATTATTTGGTTGGATAGATGTGAGATTTGTTACCCTAATTTTCATTTTTATTATCATCAGACAAACTCTGACGATCGCTAAAACAAAAAACCCAGGGTCAAAAACTCATTTCATCTAAAAATATATATATATATATATATATATATATATATATTAAAATGAATCATTCATACAAAAAGTAAATTAGTAAAGTTAATGATATAAAATGGCAAAATCCTTTTAGCAAACAAAATTTTAAAGTTGCATTAACCTTAAATCACTTTTGATCCTTGTTTTTTCACAACTATAAGCTGTATATATATAAAAAGTACATATTAAAAAATAGAACTTATAAATCAAATTTTTAACAAAAAAAAGGATCATAATATTTATCAAATGATTTGTAGGCCAATGATGAAAAAAAAAAAAATTTTGTTTTAAAAAAGGATTTCCTATTTTATATCATTAAAATAAATTATTAATCTACTTTGTATGAATGATTCATTGTTATATATATATATATATATATATATATATATATATATATATATATATATATATATATGTATGTATGTAAGATAATTTTTTATATTAATATAAGTTTCTGTATTTATTAGCATGGTCTCAAATGGTTGTTTTTATATTGTAATTTTTGTGCTTTTTCTGTAAGATCATACAGAAAAGGTTAGAAAACAAGCCCCTGCCTGATAAAAACTAAATAGTTACGACGTGTAAACCATGAACATTTTTTTTTTTTCTAGACACATTTGTTCCTTTCATCAAATTCATTCAACACAATCCACAGTCCCTTTAAATCATTGAAACAATTGGTTTCCAGTTTTATCTGTTGTAAAATGCTACAATATTTTGTGATTCTAATTTGTACATGGGAGAATTCATTTTTTTAAATTTTTCTATAAAAGTATTTTTTATTGTAACAGAGGAAACCACTTATTTTATTCCCACAGGAAAGTGTATTTTAGATTATAATAACCCTAAGGAAAGGACATAAAGATTGGAAGAATTTTTGTCTATTGCTACTAAATTTAACATTATAACGTTATCAATTTGTCCATGTTAATGAATTTAGCATCCAGTTTAAAATATCAAATGGCAAAGACTTAGACATGAACGTTATGTGCTTGTTGTCTCTAGCTTTTTAAAAATAAAGATTTTCTAAATATTAAAATATTCATAAATTGGCAATGTTTAACCTTCATTTTCCCTTGACACCACTATTATTTTAACTACCTTCACTCCTTGGCTATGTTCATTGTTTTAAAAAGGTGATGATTAGAATTTTAATAAAATCTAAACATATGAAAGTGAATTTATACATTTTTTTGTTCTTGAGAATTGACAATAAAAACTATAAGCAATATTTAATTATTGATTTGTTTATTTACACTATTTATTTATTAGATTGTTTATTTGAAGTGTTGGTAAAACATTGGCTAATTGCAAATTGATTTGAACTTTATAAAATGGTAAATAATAAGGATTTCCTTATAGTTGGTTCATATTTTTATAATTTAGTAAATGCTTATAAATAAAAAAATGTTTTCATATTTATTTCTTTATAAATTGGTAAATCATAAATATTGCATTGCATTAGTTTTAATACAATTGTATAAGTTTTTAGAATGTTGTGAATATAATATTCTTGTAAATAAAAAATCTAATAAATAGTGTTTAATATTTTTGTTGTCAATTCTCAACAAAAAAATGTATAGATTCACTTTCATAAACATATGAAAAAAAAATTCTTACAATCTAAAATTTTCTTCTGGCTTTAAATAACCTGTAAAAGGTTGATAAGCTGTATAAAACATATCAGTTAATCAGTCAGTATAAGCCAATTACTATAGTAATATGTTACTTAGTACTCTTTTATGTTAGCCTTATACCAGAATAATATCGTGTAAATCTGGGGATAAGGGTTGATTTTTTTGTATTCTCTTTTTCTTTATCTCAAACACAGGCATATTGTTTTTACTATGAATAAATAAAAAAAATAGCTTCACTTCAATATTCAAATAAGAAAACAAATGTCAAATCTTTAATAAGGTGTTCAGACAAATACCTGCTGTTTTTTATCACTATGCATTGTCCATCAAGTAGGGGGAAATTCTCATTACAATTCATGAAACATAAAAAATCATTTTGTATGCAAATGTTTATTCTGATGATAGATTTTATTTTATTACAATTCTAATCACCACTTTTTAAAACAATAAACATTGTTGAGGAGTTAAAATAACAGAAGTGTCAAAGGAAAAATTGTCCTTTTGACACAGTTTTTTGTTTTTTTGCAGATTAAACATTGCCTATAAATTACTCTTCTGTAGGTTCCTCCATTAGGTCACGTAAAAAAGCAGCATATCACGATTAAAAATCGCTCGATTGTGACGAGGTGATGACAGATTACTATGAATGATCAAAATTGACAATTTTTGCAAAATAGGTAAGAAATGTGGTTTTTCGTTTTTAACTAGTACTTTTTAAATATTAACATTTTTATTCAGCAATTATGTAATATCTATTTTTTATTTCATACTTTCTTAATTAGGTAATTATTTAAAGTTTTTTATTAATTAGATAATTGTTTAAAATTTTTTAAGGATTATGTCATGTATACATTTCCATACGTAGAAATTATGAACGTTTTTTTCAATAAAATTTAAAAAAAAATTATTTTTAAAATATTTGGGGTCAAACGACTTATGTGCTTTTCAAATTTTGATTCATAAATTTACTTTTTCATTAATGCTATCATTGCATTACATGCTTGAAAGCAATAAAGAATTTTAAATGATTTTTGAAGTATTAAGAAGTTAATGAAAAAAATTTTTTAAATTTGTAAAAAATACATTATTCATCGAAAATTTTTTATTTCTTCACAAAATAATGTCCTTAGTATAATGTATTTATAAAAATAGGTGAAAGCTTTTCTAATTAATGCCATAGTTTTTACATTTTTTTTTTTTTTATCATTCAGAGCAGATTTTCTATGATATGGGGTACTGTTTTACAAAAAAAAAAACTGGGGATTTACTTTCTACAAAGAGTCCTGTTTATAACTAATAAAACAAATCCTGTGCTTGAAGATTTAATTTCTCGAAATTTCATGAAAATATGTAAGTGGGTGGAAACATGTTAAAAAATAGATCTCTTTTTAACAAGATTTTCTAAAAAAAAAAATTTCAAAAATAATTTCATTCATTTGTGAATAAGTCCTGAAAGTTTTATTAAAATCCAACAATTATTTGATTTTTGCAAGAATTTTTAAACTTAGGTATCGAAAATTTATGCCAAAAGTGGAGAAACCTACCTGAGTCTTCTGTTAACTTGGGGTGCACTTTGCTACTTTTCATAGTATACTAATACACCCAGTTTCACTGGTTGCCTAAAAATATAGATTTCTATTTACTTTTACACTGTTTATGTATATAGCATTTTTCTAATGAATAACTATTCAACTCAGATAACATTTGAACTTTTAGTAGAACAAGCTTTGAGAATATCAATTAAAAGGTTGCAGTTAATCTACCTTACATATGAGAATTAGCTGAAAAATGCAGTGGATTATACAACACCAGGATAATTTTCTACAGCAATCCTATTTCCTTCTCCTAAAGGTCAGACATCCTTTGATAAAAGAAATATGACCACAAAAAGTGTTTACTATATTTCATGCAGTCATTGTTTATATGAAAAAAAAAATCAGATAACCTCTTAAAAAAAATAGAATAAAAACAAACATACCATGATTCAAAATGACGCTATTTACTCAGACATGGCTGAACATTTTTTTTTTTACAAAGATGTTAAACCTGTACAAGAACCAATAAGTACTCTAGGTCGATGGTTACAAAGAGACACAATTTATCTGCTAAACCTAGACTTAAACAGGTTCAGATTATAGTGGTTGGAGAAGCATTCTCTTGGGAATTGGTTCCATAAAGCAATGGTCCATGGAAAGAAACTGCTTGAGTGGAACTTACACCTCGCCAATAGAATATGAAGAGAATGAAGGTGGATTCCTACAGTGTGCATGGTATGGTAGGTCATAGCAATGAAAGTTAGAACTGGTAGAACTAAGGAATATAGTTCATCTGAATACTTTTCATGGAAATAGCGATAGAGTAGCAAGTGGTTTACGATGTTTCATCTGTAGAAAGGAGTTGTAGGGTGGAAAATAATTCACCACCCACAAGGACATGGAGACACTTTTGGACTCTATCTAGACTGGAAAGTGAAGACTGGGTAGCTCCTGACCATATATGGCAACAATACCTCATTTTGAGACTGATCTGGCTCTTGTAAAGCAGTGGTTCATAAGAAGAAGTTAGCTACATCTCTACAATTTGTATGACATAGCGGGTCTTAGCCATGAAGGTTAGAACTGGTAGAACTAAGGAATGTAGTTCATCTGAACACTTTCCATGGAAGTAGCAAGAGGCTTACGATGTTTCATCTGTAGAAAGAGGTTGTAGGGTGGAAAATAATTCACCACCCACAAGGACATGGAGACACTTTTGGACTATCTAGACTGGAAAGTATATGGCTAGAAGTCTTGTATTAAAAAAAAAGTAACAGGTTCTTAAACTCATGATCACAAATCCTATGACCCATTATGTCTGTAAGGGCACCACATGTAGTGCAACCACAGTAGACTGACTGGTTTCAATAAAGAGTTTCCTTCTCCTAGACTGGTTGCAACCTATCTACTCCTATTGCAGAAAAATTAAATAAATAAAAAAGTATTTATGTAAATAGTAAATAAAATTTCAGAGTTTAAGTGGAGATGTTAGAAGTATAGAGTTGAAGTAGATTTTAAAAGGAACTGGAAACCCAATCCTAAAGAGGAAACAAAGGATAAACCTCTACTCCTGTTTAAAAGACTGGTGAGATGTGTGAACCTATCTATTTCTATTGATAAAAGAAAAAGTAATTCAATAGTAAATAAAACACAAAACAAATATTTTTTAAACTTTTCTGCACATTTTCTTCATTTCATAATCCAAAATGGATCAAGCATATTCAATATAGTTTATAGCTTAAAAGTTAAATTCTTATTTATGACAAACATATATTTTCAGACAAGTCCTCATTTGTTCAATTTTCCAAACAATGGATGAGTCTGAACTTGTTTTGCCAAGATAATTTTGCTTGATTATTTTTTCAAGTTTTCTGAATACTTTTTTTCATTTCACTAACTAAAATGGATGTGATAAATTCAATAAAATTCATACTTTATGGATTCCTAGATCCAGTAAAACAAAATCTATCATTAGATTCAACTTTTACAGACAAAATTTACATGATATTATTCTGGTTTAAGGTTAACATAAAAAAGTACCAACTAACATATTACCATAGTGAATTGGCTTGTACTTACTGATTAACTAATTTGTTTTCTATGCCTTATCAACTTTTTGCAGGTTACTTAAAGCCAGAAGAAAATTTTAGTTTGTAAGAATTATTTTTGAGATAATGATATTTACTAATACAAGTTCTACTAATTAACCCATAGCTTGGGAGGAGAGAAGAGGTGGATTCATACCTTTCCCAAAGGTATTTGCAAATTACTGAATATAATGAATGAGTGGAATTGGAACCCTGAGATCCTAATTACACCACTTGAACATCCAGTGGTCACCCATTTTAGGTACTGACCAGAGTTGATGTTGCTTAACTTTGGTGATTGCATAAGAACCAGTGTTGCAAATATTCACAGTATAGTAGATGCCAGACATATATATATACTAGATAAGGGGATGGCAACCTTTTGGAGAGTGCAAGCCAGAAAACTATGCCATGATATCAAATGTATTGTAGCAAATTCTCAACCTCAGACCACTCTCCGGAAGGCTGTCTTAGTCTGGAGATTTAAAGAAAAATCAACAAAGTTAATGTTATATTATTTAAATAAGGTTCCTTATTTTACTGAAGAAACAACAGGATAACAACTAACAAAAATGCAAATTCCTTACTACAAACAAAATACAGTTAGAAACAGCAAATTATTTAATGAAACACTCATTTCTGCTTATTGTTTGATAACTTCTCCACATCAAGGGAAATATTTGTCGATGACAGGAACAGAACATCATGCAGGTGGCCATCACCCAACCTTGTTCTTAAATGACTTTTAGTATATTTCATTTTTTAAAAAAAAGTTGTTCACAAGCATATGTACTTCCAAATAATGATACCATCATTTTTACATTATTCAACAGACTTTTATATTTTCTGCTTGGCAAAACATTTCTCATAAAAGTCAGCAGTGAAGTCAGAATTAAATTTTGATTTAAAAACATTTATTACATTGTAAATCAATTAACTCCAACTGACATTTTTCTGACGCTTGCTCCACAAATTAATTAGATAACTAGTATCTAGGTATTAAGCTGGTAGGCTGGACAAAAAAAAGAAAGATGGTTAGATGTGGCCCAGGGGTTGGGGGTTGCTGATCCCTGTTACAGAATATGCATCAAATTAGTGTAAGCTAAATGTGTCTTATTAGGAGGATATGTCACCAAGATTCAAAGATAAAAAGTTTGTGGCTTGGAGATTGGAAGAGAAAGAATGTAAATGGTATCATTAGAGATGATAATAGAGAAACCTTAACGAGTTAATTTCATACTGACAAAAGATTGATTTTTTCCATGGTATAGTTATATGACTGTGGGCTATGTAAAGCCAAAACATATTTTGGATAAAAATAATACTTTTTTATGAGTAAATATTGCATTAATTTTTTTGAGAATAATAATACAAATCCTACTATTTAATCCATAGCTGGGAGGAGGAGATGGATTCATATAGTAACAAGAAGAGGAGACAAATAAAAATTATTTCAAGTCAAGATTAAATTGTAAATTTTAAAACTTGAATAAGAATAATCTTTTCTATTAATATATTTATTTTATTATACTATTGTTCACCAAAGAATTACTCAAAGTAGAGGGTTACTGAATGGGGTTGTAAGGGTATAAAAAGAGGAATTAATACTATGAGGATATATTGGATTGATAATAGTTGCCCCTAGATCATAGTAATCATGGAAGCATCCTCTCAGGAGTCTGTTTTGCGTAGTAGCAGTTTTTAGGGAAGAAGCTTTCTCCTTACTAATGAAATATGAGGAGGATGAGGATGACTTGACCCTGTGTATGCAGTATGGTGGGTCCTAACTGTAAAGGTCTGAACTGGTAAAAGTAAGGAATTGAGCTCATCTGAACATTTTCCATGAGAATAGTGATAGATTAATAAGAGGTTAGCAACACTTTTGCCTGTGGGGAAATGGATTGTAGGGTGGAATATAATCCCTCACCCATAAGGCTGTGCAAATACTTTTAAATTAGGCTGGAAAATAAGGACTTGGTAGCCACAGCCTGGATGTAGCAGCAATACTCCATTTTTGGCTTGATTACTATTGGTCTCTTCAAAAGATAGATCATGGAAACTATGTACTTTCTAGACTAGTACAATAAACCAAACATTTTCCAGCATCTTTAGTGATGGATGACATATGCAAGTTTCATGAGGCCTGGAGTGAGCTTGAGTCCCAATAGATGTTAAATACAAAAAGCCCTATTGAGAGTATGTATAGCTGGCCACTCATATTTAAGGATACCCGTCTACTAGGGTGGCTAGTCAATCCCTATTGCAGATGCTTGCTCAAGCACATTGGTGTTTATTCAACAACCACAGAGCCAACCTATGGTTTATACTGCAACTATGCTAAGCAGATATTAGTTACAATTTCTGGGAAAGAGTATGTTATCTAGCATGATCAACAATTTGAACAAGATTAGCACGCTTAAGCCCTCAGCCATGATGACTTGTGACTTTGTGCTAGCACAGCTATCAATGATCCCCAGGAGTTCTGTCTACCCACTTTCACTCACAAGGCTTGGGTCAACCCATGGTATGGTTTTCAGGCACTTTTCAAAAGTGCCACATGCTGGGATCAACCCCTCCAGTCTGATAATATCAGGAAGTCTACTTCCTAACAAATTGACCATGGTGAGATTCGAACCTGAGTCTCATGGTCAAAATGCAAACATTCTAACCACTTGGCCATGTGTCCAGTCTATTGAGAGTACAAATATACATATCAGTTGAAGAAAACGCAAGGGTTCCCTGATGATAGAACATTATTTACTTGATTTTAGAGATAATATTGATATAAGTGACTGGATAATATAGATACTGCTTTATTTTACAGTATTCTTATATGCATATGTAACAAAAGAATTACAATATACCGTTAAGTAGATGTACTGCATGTTAAGAGTTTGTTGGTATATACTGAATGTCAAAATTATATTCAGAAATCTTCAAGTGACACTAATTTTGATCAGATGATGGCTCAAATTCCTGTCTCAGATCCTAAACTCCTAGCAGAAACATTGTTATAATTTTAACAAGAAAATGTTTCCTCTCAAATTTTGCAGAGTAGATCCTCAATTCAAATATGACAAAAATTGGATTATATAGTAGAAATTAATGAATGACTGAAAGAGAACGATATAATTCTACTCAGCTTGTATATAATTATATAATGGTATGTATCTGTAAGCCTATTATTTAAAATTTTTTTATTCTATTTTAGTGTTATATCTACTAACAAAGGAAATTATTAACCTTTATCACTCTTTATGTGATTTCATTTGTTGTGCATTGAATTTGAATTTCCTACCACTGAATTTGAATTTCATAGTTGTGTTGTCATATCCTGCTATGGCAACAGAAAACACCTGCGCGTGAAATCAACATTAAGCTTACTGCAATTGAAAAAAAAATGCAGTAGAAAAGGAAGTAATACAAACAATGCAATGTGCTAAAAGTTAAATGTGACTGCTTTGATCAGTCTATATTTTGTGTGTGAATACAGGCAAGTGTATATGTATTGGTACACGCTCAAATAACTATAAAGTTTTGTGTAACATCAAAAAAGAAACTTGTCAAAACTTGTTTATATATATATATATATATATGTGTATGTATTCTGACAAAATAAATTATATTAGTTTTCATACGATGCATAAAATTATGAAATATTTGATTAATTATTAGGCATCTTATAGAGACTGTTAGTTTAATGATATATGCATGCATGCTGTTAATATAGGCTCTTTTGATTTGGTTAATGACAAAAAGCAGTAAAACAAAATGACAACTGAATATTAACCAGCTGATCTATAGTAATTGCATAAGCTAACACTGCTTAGTAATCATATTTATTGTATATTTTTAAATGTCATTTCAGCTTAAATTTATTTATTTGAATCATAACCTTGACTGAAGCCAAGGCAAACTTGTTTATACAAGATTTATTGATATGATGAACAGAAAATGAGGTAATGACGTGTTTTGAAAATAACAAAGAAAATGTTATGATAGCTAAATGTCAGTGAACAATCATAATAAAATGGAAAAACAAACATCTTGATATAAATAAGGTAAAGTGCCAGACATTAAAAAAAAAAAAAAAATATCAACCTTATTCATAGAAATTATATTTTATCCATAAGTGCTTTTTTTTATATTTTCATATAATAAATTATTTCTAAACTTAAATCTGAACTGAATATCATTGAATTTTCAAACAAAAAAAAATTGTCAGCTTAGTAGTAGTTAATCAAATGACATTGCTTTGCTTGCTATTACCAAATTGTCACCAAAGATTATTTCTCATTAGAAAAGATGTTGCTTTTTGTGGTTATTTTACCTATTTTAATAAAGCAAAATCCATTTTTATTTTGTTTTATTTTATGTTAGTACAAATTAAAAATATTTCTACTGGTCAAGGTTACTTAGCATTGCCTGGGTTAAAAAATAACCAATGAGATCATTATTATTGTTAGCTGATAACACTTAAAATAATTGCTATTGATAAAATTTAGGGTGCCACATTAGCATGTGTCCTACCAATCAGTTTCTGCTTTAGTGTGTCCCCTGCCATCATATTTGTATCCTACATTATTAAGGCATTGTTCTGAAATTTTTATTGATATCGTAACAGACATTCAGAATGTTTTTATTTAAAGGATTCAGATATCTTGTTTTATGATTTTTTTATTCAAATTTCTTATTTTAGATTTTATAATATAACAATAAATGGTATACCACCTTCCATTTTTGCTTTTCCCCTTATGTTAGATATTGTACGATACAAATGTGGTGGTAGGTCACACTGATCAGTAGAACACATACTAACGTGGCACCAAATTTTGGTAAATGCCTGTGCTTTTCGCTATGTTAATAATATAACCATATTTTTTTTTTTTATAACAGTGTAGTATGTGTTTTTTAACCTTAACATATTATCATATATAACTCAAGGCGTAGATTCCAATTATCTATTTTTAAAGTTTATAAATAAATAGTTCTTAATTGGTAAAGACTAAGTAAACACACTTATTCATTTACTAATAAACTAAATTTTATGTAAGATGATACTTAGAAAATGTCCATGAGAAAGTTAAGGAAAAATTACTTGGTAGCCTTACAGTCTCTTAAAATTACACCTATACCAAAAGATAAAAGATTATATAAGCTATGTTGCATTAATAAAAAAAAAAAAAGAAAAGAAAAAAAAAAAAAAAAAAAGAATTTTTCAAATTAATTAAAAACATTTATTTGCATATATTTTTGAAATTTTAAAGTAAGGAAGCAAGGAAAAATAAAATTAGTATAAAAAAAATAACTATTAACAGTTGAAATTTGACACTGACAGCTACTGTATAACTGATAACAGACAAATATATCAATGTTTCTTTCATGATTGGTGTGTTGACAATGACAAAATAAGGTCAAGATACAAGGGACAGTTTTTAAGTAATGCCTGTTCTTTAATTCCAGTGGATTTCATTGTAAAAGTTTCAAGATTCCAAATCTAGACCCCCAACAGATTCCCTCCTTCTCAATCATAGTATTCCACTTTTGAATGAGCCTGACGTGATCTGAACACGCAACCTTCTGATCATCCTATTTGTAGAAGCTTCTTGGCTACTTTCTTTGCCATGTGATACTTGCATCTTTCAAATCATTATCATTGGATAACTGTTGTTCTTGGGTACCTCTTTCATCAATCCAAACAGATGAAAAATTGAATGTGCTAAGATTCTTTTTCTGCATGAAGTCTGTCAACATTCAGATTAGTCATTTTGCACAAACTTTTGAGTAGACAAAAGACTGCACTAAACTCCAGACACTACTATAGCTACCTTGAAGGCTTACATGGTATTTTACAATAGTAATTCTATCAACAGCAGGCTTTTTAGTCTTAGCCTTGTCCCCAGTAGCATCTGGCCTAGTGTGTCCTTTCTCTCTAAGATTGTCATGAACTCCACTAACAAATCTCCTTATTTTGCTTACATCAAGTGCAGCTTTTCTATAAACATTCAATAACCTACTGTAAATGTTTGAAGCATTTTCTCTTCCTAAAACCAGAAATTCTATGACCACTTTTTGCTTTCTATGTGCCCAGACGAGTAGCCATTTTGAAAGAGGGTTAAGAATAATAAAAGAGAAGGTGACTTCATAAATACTTCCTCTGGGCTTATAGACACTTTTTTGTTTATAACTAAATGAGACCTGAGGAGTTCCGACTAGTATTTTAAAATTAAATCATTAACAGGCATTATTTTTTGACTGCAATATGTAACTGGAAATTTGTCAAGGTGTTAGCCTGCATAATTTTATTAGACTTTGACTTAAATTACATTCAATTAAAAATGCCTATACATTATATATTATTTTATATTGATATAATTATTATAAAGATATTTTTGTGTACACATTTAGATAAATCAGTAAGTCCATAGCCTAATGATGAAAAGCACACATTTTACACAATACTTATTTTTCCATATAATCTCTCTTTTTGTCAAGGCACTTAATTTAGTGATTAGTATTAATCAGATTATTTATAAATTTGCATAAGGCTAAATTTGTTCTGTTTGTCCTCACCTTACATCTGTAGAACAAAACAGCCCAACTCATAGATATCTACCAGTGGATGTGACACAAGGTTGTTGCTTAAAGAGGGTTTAATGGCTGCACCATGGAAACAATACCAAGCCCCCTCGGTAGTTCCCCCTTTTGGGGATGCCACAGGTGCCGTGCAATAAACATCCTCCCAAGGAAAAGGTAATGCCTGGGGTGAGGAGAGGCCTCCTGAAGCTTAGGCTTAATATATTTAAAGAATATAAAATTCCCTAAAAATATAACAGCCCAACCCAAAACACAATGAATTTGCTATCAGTTTTTATTTATATATATATATATATATATATATATATATATATATATATATATATATATATTACTAACTAGGGGTATTTACAACATAAGGTGTAATATTTAATTTGCATAAAACTTTTTTAAAATCATGTTTTAATATATATTTTATTTGTGTTGTTTATTTTTAATTCAAATTTTAATGATTATCATAAATAAACAATGTTTCTGTCAAAGATATTTTTTTCTGTTTGTGTAGAAATAATTTATATCTGCCTTGTCAAAATTCAGTTATAAGTTAGAAAGCCTAATGTAATAATAAGCATTGTTATCATCTGATATTTCACATTATTAGAAATTAGATTAATTGACCTGAAATAAAGTTTATGAAATTATCTAAATATGACAAAATAACCTGTTTAATTAGTTTTTTTTCTTAAAACTACCAAATTATTTAAACTAGTGAAAAAATTAGTAAATTTGCTGAATTAACTTTTAATATTATTAATATAAACATTAGAGAATTATTCAAACGTTTCTCTTATGTTCGATGTAGCTATGTCCAAAATAGGAAATTCAACTTGACTCCTAATGACAAAAAGAAAGAAATATCTTGCTGAATATGTTATTTATAGAGATTTTGGGTGAGAGAACTATTTTAACTTACATTTTCTCAGTTTGGAGAATGGGTATTTGGCTAGTAGACTGATGCTGGTTTAAATTTCAGATCAGAATTTAGATAAATATGTTAACTAGACTTACTAATCAATCCTCCCTTATGAATATATATTTTAGTAGTATGGGTTATGAAGCAATAGGTTTTATAATTATCTGTTTTACATTACAAATGTGCATATTATACATATTTCCCTACAAATTATTTGTTATGAAACATAAATGTTAATATTTGAAATTCATTTTGAGAAAACAATGATTTCTAAAATAAGTCAATATCTATAATGTATTTTGAGAAAACAATGCTTTCTATAATAAATGAATTATATATAATGTATTTTGAGAAAACAATGCTTTCTATAATAAGCGAATTTAAGAAAACTAGTTTTATAATAAGTGACTATAATAGTTTTTTGAGAAAATAATGATTTCATAAAAAGTTTACAGATAAAAATAAGAACATTATATTATTATATATAAGAAAATATTTTTATTTGCTCATTTTATTTGACTAAAAACAATTCCCACCCCATTTTATCGCCCCTAATTATTTTTATTTTTCTCTTCCTTCGTTTCTGTCAATCTCTGGTTTTATAAAAAAGAAAAAAAAATCAAAGCTATACAACAATGATTACAAGTCATTTTGTTTCAGGCAAGCAAGGTTAACTTGTTAGTGCATAAATAAAAGAGAAATTTGTGGTAAACCTTTCTAAGAATGCTCCTCTGTTCACGATATTTCTCGGTAAACTGGAACATTAAAACAATTGTGTTTTTTGAGAATCAGTAATGATGTGTTGAGTATTAAGATTAGGGATTATCCTAACCTTTATTCTGTTTTTCCTTTCAGTCAAAAATAATAAAAAAAATTAAAAAATGCCAAGAAACAGGCAGAAATTTTTCTTAAGTTTTTAATTTTTTAACCCATTATACTTGGAGGGTTTCTAAAATACAAATATTACTTTAAATATATTACTCAACAAAGCATCCATAGTATTATTAAACAGTGTAAAATCATTCAAAATAAAAAGATTTCAAAAACAGTTTCTTATTTGGGGAATGGTTGATATTTTCTGAAATTTTAATTAGCACACACTGATCTTACTATTTTCAGCTATAGACTTTCAAAAATTCTGGACTAACCTACAATAAGTTATTAGTAAATATAATATTAAGTCATACCTAATTAGAGCTAATTATAAAATAATGCCAACAATAATTACAATACACTAAGTGAAAACTAATATCAACCCAATGCTAACCCAAGTGAACCTAAAATTAGACATTCTAATCTTAATCTAAAATAATCTCTAATAAAATGCTAGATAATCCATTTACTAGCAATTTGCAACATCAACAAGAAATATTAAGTAACTGTAAATAAAAAACTGTATTTAATTATATAATTTTAGAGTAACTATATATGTGTGTGTGTGTGTGTGTGTGTGTGTGTGTGTATTGGTTTTGTTTAAAGTATGTTACACTAGCTGCATTGTATGTAGTGTTATTTGCACATTTTTCTTGCTAATGTTTTACAAGTTAATTGCTTTTAGGTTTGGAAGTAATGTAGTAAAAATATGTAGTTATATTTACACAGGCTATATTTATTAGTAAAAGTGCTCAGTATCTAGAATAGATCATGTGTAAATATAAATACAAATTTTTACTACATTACTTCTAAACCAAAGACTAAAAACAAGTATAATGTCTAATTCTATTGTAACTAGACTTTATGAATTTAAGCATAGTACTAGATTGGTAGCAAGGTCTCATCAATTTATAAATGAAATGGAGATATATAACCATAAGTTCTATGCTAACAGAGATGTTTATGCATACTTTCTTGGCTGTTGGTCAGTTGTTTATTCAAACAGAGTCATAAAATTTTTGTTTATCAATTTGGACATTAGATACACCGGCAAGTGTAATGGGTTGAAAAATTAAAACAGATTAAGGAAATATCTTTTCATGCTGTATAAAATATAAATAGACAAAGAAAACAAGAAATGGGAAAAATGCAGGCAGATAAATAATAAAATAATTCAAAACAAAATGTAAACCTTGCAATGCTACAAAAATACAAAAGTTTCATTTTTATCAGAATTCTATTGACAGAAAATAAAATTCCAACAACCTGAAAGAGAATGCTGATTTTGACTTGAATATGTTATGTTATTCTGATAAAACTTTCAAAGTCTTTGGCTATCTTGTAATATAGTAACACTCATACCAGTGCACCATCTGTACCTGAGCTTTAGACTCTGACACATGCTATGATAAACAATCCAGAAACAAACAGCTTTTATCCTATGGAGATACACATATTTCTTTTGTTTAATTAGAGCTCTTTGGAAGGAGACAGATTTTGCAAAGGCTTTTTAATGGTCCTTTCAGAGATCTCCAGCACATACTGAACATGTGTTGATGATTCTTCAATGCTGAAAACAGTGATAAAATGAATATTCTTACACTTACAGACCAGATTCTGAACAGCTATCTAGTACAGATGCTTGTCATGATTGATGAATTGTAAGACTAGCAGTGGTAGACCATTTGGCATCTACAGCACAAATCAGAGTAAATGTGACCCCATGAGTATCAACATTTGGAATCATTTACTTTTACTAGGACTATAGGTAGATTTCAAGTTGCATCACAATACTGTTGTACCTGTCCCCAGTGTTGTCATAAGAGCATCACCTAGAGGATTAAATTTAGTGTTCAAAGATGAATGTAGATTCTGCCTTTATACAAATGAGAGATTTTATTCATTGTGACGCAAAGATTTAATCTATAGCATAATAGCTACTGTAAGGTTCACCCTGTACAAGACCTCAGGTCAGTCACAGTAGAGGGTTATGTTAAGAGGCAGTTTATATGGATAGGAGGGGAAGATAATGCTTAACCCTTGGCTTAAATAGGTTAAGAATATAGTGATTGGGCAGTGGTTCGTGGGAAGAAGGTGTTCAAGTGGAACTTACTTCTCACCAATGGGTAGTTTATATGGATAGGAAGGCAAGATAATGCTTAACTCTAGTCTTGAACAGATTAACATTGTAGTGATTGGGGAAACATCCTCCTGGGAGTCTGTTCCCCTGGGCAGTGGTTCACGGGATGAAGCTGTTCAAGTGGAACTTACTTCTCACCAATGGGTAGTTTATATGGATAGGAGGGGGAAGATAATGGTTAAATCTAGACTTGAACAGATTAAGATTTTAGCGATTGGGGAAACATCCTCTTGCATTCTCTTATATCCTTAGAAATTAAGCTTAATGGAAAATTGAAATAATACTTATTTCCAAATTTTAGTTTTCTTCTTTAATCTTATGTTATATTGGATGTATTTCTGTAATCAGTTATTTTGATCAAATTCAATCTATTATATGGGGTCTCTATATGGTTTATACACTCCTGATTTTGGAACATGTGTATATTGATTTGTCACATGGTCATGTGGTTAAAACATTCTCTTTCTAAACATTTGAATCACATTATTGTTGATTTGTCAGGAAGGGGACTTCTTAATGTTACTGGTCTGGGTAAGCAAAACCAGTGTGCAGCATGTTTGGAAACAG
Source organism: Acanthosepion pharaonis (assembly GCA_903632075.3). Classification (NCBI taxonomy): domain Eukaryota; kingdom Metazoa; phylum Mollusca; class Cephalopoda; order Sepiida; family Sepiidae; genus Acanthosepion; species Acanthosepion pharaonis. The sequence goes on along the minus strand of CAHIKZ030002752.1, from coordinate 37,313 downwards.
TCTGGAAACCATACCAGGGGTGAACCAAAGCTCTGTGAGTGAAATTGGGTTGATGGAACTGTTCAGAACTTGTCACTGATCATGCTAGCACAAAGTCACAAGACATCGTGACTGAAGGTTTGAGCGTACTGGTGGTGTTCAAACTTTTGATTGTGCCAGATTATGCACTCTCTTCCAGAAACTGTAACTAAGATCCACTCAGCATAGTTACAATATGAACTATAGGTGGGCTCTGTGGGTGTTGAACAAACACAAATGTGCCTGTGACAGGGATTGGCTAGCCATCCTAGTAGACAGGTGTGATCAAAAAACAAGAATTTTGGGTTATTATTTGTCATCATTTACTGTAGTCCAGTTTTGTTATCTGCACATTTAAACTTGAGTAAACTGAAATAAATATTCAGGGTGTTGAAATTTTATTTTCATCAGTTCATATTGCATAACTTGAAAGCATAAATAGGTAAGTTTTGAGATGACACCATTTGGAGATGCTGTTGTTGTTTTAAATCTGATGATTAGTGGTTAGAGTCATTAAATACTCATGCTTTTTAGAAAAGTTATGTCATTTCAAACAATACATGAATGTAAAAAGTGAGAGGGAAAATTTTAAATAAACAAAACTGATAAGAATTACCTATGTATGCACAATATTTTATTTTTAATCATTTCCTTAAATCATTTTCTTAAATAATAAAAAAAAGACTGAGAAATATACCCTTATTATAATTATTAATAAAAAATACTGCTATATCCAATGATGATTATGAGAGAGAGTATCATTAAGGATGATGGATATTTTTACAGTAATAGAGAAATTAGCCAAAATATTCACCAAATCAAACACACTTAGTGTTACCATTGGTTGAAATTTATAACATCTTTACCATTGGTGGAAATTTATAACATCTTTACCATTGGTGGAAATTTATAACATCTTTCTCTTAAAACAGTTTTTCATGAAATTAGACATTTTAAATCTAATATTTATTATTGCACTTCCGAATAATGATGGGAGTTTCCTTTCAAACCTTTTGTTATATGAAATTATATTATTAACTTTTTTCCAATTTGCGAATTAGTTTTATGTGACTGATAAATTTACCAAAGTTCATATTTATTTTTAATTTATTTTATATTATTCACACCCTCCCCCACTGCAAGTACTTTCAAATCAAATTTTGCTATATTCATTTTCAAGACATGTAGCAACAGTCGAAAGTACTCAGGAAAAAAAATAATATTACATGAAACTAATTCAGAAATTTGAAAAAGGTAATAAAAGATTTGATAGACAGGAGTTGACGATATTATTCAAACAAATATGTTTGAAATAATTATATATATATATATATATATATATATATATGCACACACACATGCTTAAAAGATGAATAATAAGCAGGGACATAAACTGGAAAATCAACACAAAGAAAGGTTTAAAAATATGCATATAAATAAAAGATATGTACATGTAAGCAAGTGATAAAATGTAAGCAAGGATGATAGATAAAAAAAATTTGGTAAGTATTATAAGTACAGATCAGGGAGTAAACTATTTTGTAAAGATTTATTATAGGTTTATATCCAAAATTGTTTATATCCACAATTTTTAATAGTAAGTATTACTTATAGAAAAGTCATATTGTATAATTGATAATAACAACAAGAGATTGAGACAATAGTCTGCATGTATATAATATAAATAATGATAACTCCTCATCTAAGAAATTAGAAGAGAAATGTACCAATGGGATTCTTTCTTACCAGATGCATTAAAGAACTTCTTGGGGAATGTGGCTCAGTAAGCAATTGGGTTGGTGTTTGACCAAAACTACGAATTTGGTTTTCAATTGCCTGAAATTAAAAATATATTTCATGTTAATAAAGTACATTTCAAGCATGACTTTAGTCTTAGTAAAACATAATACAATCTAATTCTAACATCTATTAACAAACATAATAAAGGATTCTTAGTTTTCTTTTGTTTTTGCAAGTATGACTCCTAACTTGGAAAAAGTAAAAGAGATAGAGAAGGTAGAAAACAGGTATAAACGAGGAAAGGTAAGTGGTAAGTGTTCTTACCTTTTACCTCTCTTTTTTCATACTCTTTTCTCCTTAGTAATAGAGTACTTGCCTTCTACCTCTCTTCTACCTTGGTAATCCATTGAGAGATTTCATTTTTTCTTTTAAACAAATAGAGTGCTTGCCTTCTACCTCTCTTTTTCATACTCTTTTCTCCTTAGTAATAGAGTGCTTGAAGACTACCTCTCTTCTTTCATACTCTTTTTAAAATTTGGTAATAGAGTGCTTTGCCTTCTACCTCTCTTCTTTCATATAGGTTTCCCCTTGGTAATAGAGTAAAAATTAAATTTCTCTTCTTTCATACACTTTTCTCCTTAGTAATAGAGTGCTTGCCTTCTACCTCTCTTTTAAAAATATTTTTACCCTTGGTAATAGAAATAAGGATGCCTTCTAACTAGAAAATTTCATACTCTTTTCCCCCTTGGTAATAGAGTGCTTGCCTTCTACCTCTCTTCTTTCATACTCTTTTCTCCTTAGTAATAGAGTGCTTGCCTTTTACCTCTCTTCTTTCATACTCTTTTCCCCCTTGGTAATAGAGTGCTTGCCTTCTACCTCTCTTCTTTCATACTCTTTTCTCCTTAGTAATAGAGTGCTTGCCTTTTACCTCTCTTTTTCATAAAAACCTTGGTAATAGAGTGCTTGCCTTCCACTCTCTTCTTTCATACTCTTTTCTCCTTAGTAATAGAGTGCTTGCCTTTTACCTCTCTTCTTTCATACTCTTTTTCCCCCTTGGTAATAGAGTGCTTGCCTTCTACCTCTCTTTCATACTCTTTTCTTCTTAGTAATAGAGTAGAGTGATTGCCTTTTACCTCTCTTCTTTCATACACTTTTCCCCCCCTTGCTTCCTTTTCTCTCACTTTCTCCAATTTTTTTTCAGAGAAATTTGAAAAGAAAATCAGGTAAAGGAAAAAAAAAGAGAGCAAGAAAAAAGAAAAGGTAGAGATTAAAGGCAGAGAGGAACAGGTTTTCTGGTTAGATATCAAGATAAAATGTGTGAAAGATTCAAAGGTAGGTATATTTTCCCAGCCTCACCACCAGTGCTGGATGTGACACAAGTAATTTTAATTTGGGGAGTACAATAATGTATACTTATGCATATGGCCAAAAACACAAATTGGTTTTTGCCCAGTCCCCAGTGATTACTCACACTGGCATTGGTATTATACCAACCAAATCTCTTTAGTGCAATGAGGAAGGTGCTGCTGCAGGGTTGGAATCTCCAGTGCTTCTCCCATCTTACAGCAAATGGGGAGATAACTATATACCAGTAAACCCTCATTGGCATTGTGCGAGAAGTATTGAAAGACAGGGAAGTGATAGAAAAGCATAAAAATTCTTTATGGAAATGGAGAGCAAAAGAATTATGAACAAAAGATGCAGTAGAAAAAATCTGGTCATTCCTCAATACTTTTTGTATATGAAATTAATCTATGTTTGCATTCTTCTTCTTCTGCTGTGTCCCTTCAGGATATAGAAAGGTGTGGAGAGCCATTATTACCTATCTTGTGTGGCTCTTAGCAGATTTTCTTCCTTTGCTAAGGCTCATTCATCCTGTTCTACCATCCATTCACAAAGCTCGTCAGGTAAGTTGCTTGCTGTCTTCCCGTATCTCTCTTGCCCTCAATATGTCATGTGAGGGTCAAGTTTTTCAAGCCCTCCATCCTCTATCTCTCTTGTCCTCAATATCTCATGTGAGGGTCAAGTTTTTCCATCCCCTATCTCTCTTGCCCTCAATATGTCATGTGAGGGTCAAGTTTTCCAAGCCCTCCATCCCCTATCTCTCTTGCCCTCAATATGTCATGTGAGGGTCAAGTTTTCCAAGCCCTCCATCCCCTATCTTTTTTCCCCCTCAATATGCCATATGAGGGTTAAGCTTTTCAAGTCCTCCTTCCTCATTATATGTCCAAGGAATTTTCGCTATCTTTTCCTAATTTTGAGTATGTGTTCTTTCTATTGCTATTTTCTTTAGGACTTCCTTGTTGTTTACTTGCTCTGCCCATGGTATTCTCAGTATCCTTCTGTAGAACCACGTTTCTGTTGCTTCTAGTTTTCTCATCTGCAGAAGATTTCCAGTATTTACTACTATATAAAAGGATAATATCACTTAGCAATCCAGCACTCTTTTCTTTATTTACATTAGAATAATGTAAATAGTGTATATAATACCTCATCTCAGAAATATAGACAGATACTCTTTTCTTTGTTCCTAATTAAATTTTTCCATTTCTCTGCATGTTGCTTATCTTTTAGAATGCTTGTTTTGCTAGTCCAGTGTGTGTTCAGATCTTCTTGTTGCATTTTCCATCTTCTGTTAAAATACTTCCCAGATATTTAAACTTTTGCACCTGCTTGATGTTTATATCTCCAATTTGTAACTTGTATTTTGAACTTTTTCTCTTGCTAATAACCATACTTTGTTTTCTTGCATATTAAACACTATTAGATTGCTTATTTAGAAGAATAATTTTATATTTACAAGATTATAAAATTATTTTATTCATAGATATTTTTTATATATTTATGAATAAAAAAAAATTTCTTTTCATATTTATTTCTTTATAAAATGGTAAATAATAAATATTCCATTCTGGTTGATTCACATATTTTTATAATCTTGTAAATATAAAATTATTCTTGCAAATAAGCTATTTAATAAATAAATAGTGTTTAATATGTTTGTTGTCAATTCTTAAGAATAAAGAAAATGTATAAAACCACTTTAATATGTTTGGGTTTTAGTAAAATCTAATCACTGCTTTTTAAAACATTGTCAAAGGAATCAATAGTAGTGTCAAAAGAACACACTGTCTTTTTGTGGGCAGGAAGGTTAAACATTGCCAAATTATCTTTATGTTCAAAAGAAGGCCACCAATCCTAACAAAAATTTACCTCTTTCATGACTGGGTCAGTCATTGATTCCAGGTTCGCACTTCCTTCATATGTGAGATAGTAAAAGACATTGGTTGATCGTACAGCTTCTGGTCCTGTAAATTAGAAAATAAAATATTTGAAGTTTTATTTCAACATTTTGAAAATAATTTAGTTAAAATAAATTTATGTTCAAAATGAAACATGTCTGTTATTCAAAATCGTTTTCACCAAACAACAGTGAAACATCTACAAAGGAATGAATATACTGAAGTATTAATAAAAAGAATGGCAAGAGGATACACTTTTTTGCTATCCTGTTCCTTGAAGTTTCTTACTGAGCACATTTTGTTCCTTCATTCATTATTGAAATCTTACTTATTATAAAATGCAGATTGTGTGTGTGTGTCTGTACGTTTATATATTGGATTGGATTTCCTACATTTTTCAACTGATTTCAACAAAACTTCACAGGACTGCGTAAAATTACCTTGTGGTGGTTCTGACAGCGCCAAAAATTGGAAAAACACAATTGTTTTTGCATGAAATCAATTTGAAAACACGATTCTGTCACCAGAATGAAAGGGGGACAACTCATATCGAGTTATACTTATTATAAAACCCATGTTGTTTGTGTGTGTGTTCGTTTATATATGGAATCATATTTCCTACATTTTTCAACTGATTTCAACAAAACTTTACATTTTTTTTTGTCCTTTTTCTTTGTCGCCATTTTGTCTTGAACGTTTTTTTTCTTTATTTTACATTCAGAATGCTTTCTTCAATTCCATTTACAAGACAATTGTTTATAATAAAATTTCCAGTCAATCGGACCCATAAGATTGAAAACAATGTTTTGGTTTGAGTTTTAATTGAACTTTTCAGAAAAAAAAAAAAAGATAAAAAACTTACATCCATCAAACATGTCCGGAACTAGAACAGTTTACCCCATCTTTGTCAATTTTATTTTTTCAGTTTTATGATGGTCGATACCATCTATGAAGAAGGCTGTTACATCCCCGAGCAAATGTAAATACTGCTACATAATATATATCATCTCATAAATATAGACAGACTCTGATTTTTATATAGTGTTTCTTGTTTTCTTGCAAACTTTTTTATATTTACATTCAGAATGCTTTTTTAAATTCCATTTACAAGACAATTGCTTATAATAAAATTCTATTCAGTCGATAGACTCATAACGATTGAAAACAATGTTTTTGTTTGAGTTTGGGTTTGACTAATTCGTAAAAAAAAAAAAAAACGGAAACTAATTAAGACATGTTGACCGTTGAAAACCTTAAACAATAATCTTTGTCAATTTTATTTTTTTTCTTTATGATTGTTGATACTTGATCTATCTTTTTTCTATCATTACATCCCCCAATGAATGCCGGGCTCTACTGCTAGTATGTACTAACACAAAGCATGGTAACTATTTGTACTATAAGATTTTATATCTAGTTTATAAAAATTTTAATTTTACTATTTTAAAAATGTCAGCCTTGAATAAATATCTAATTGTCTAGGGTGATTGTTTTTTAATACACATTCTTTTGAGATAAGTGTATTTTTATGAAGACTTTGTTTGTGTAAAAATTTGTTACATTTGTATATTTTTTTCAGATCAGCAAATTTTGGTAGGCTTTAACAACCCACCAAAATTTGTGAAAGATCCATTTCCAGTATTTTTTTCTATATACTGACCAATGAGAGATGTGGTCTCAAGTTCTTGTAACAACCTGTATGGTGATCTTTTTGAGCCTAATTTTCCAAATATATAGGGTGCTGGTCAGTAGATGTGAGGTGAGTAGAAGACTTTTTGTCAACAAGGAGACAAGACAAATCAACATTTAAAAGCAGAATACTTTAGATACAAATAAGAGAGCAAGTCAGCTGGAGAGAGATCAAAGAATTTTGAAGTTCAAGTGAAAATTCTCTTGCAGTTGGACAACAAAGAATGAAATGAACTCTAAGAAATTTTTGCACAAACTGTGAATTTAAAAGGGATTTTTCTAAAATTACTATATGTCTAGAGACACTAGTAAAAGTAGGTGTTTTAATTTTTTTTCTAACAGGTAGTTGTATCTTTGTTTTTTACTACCTTCTTGAATCTTGAAATGTTTTCTCTTTTTGTCTTTTTCAAAATTATTGTTGTTCCCCAAACTAATTTTTCCCATTTTTCAATGGTAAACTTTGTATCAAAAATTGTTAACATTAATAAGAACACAAAAGGTAATTTTTGTGGAAATTTTGTATTTTTATAAGTTTAGGAATACCTCAGATGACTGAAATCAATTTTATCAAGAAAAACAATAGTTATCATTTAAATATTTGAGAATTAATCACATCTTGCTATGCATGAACAATGTTGAAAGTTCAGAGGAGAACAGTGACAGAGGTAAGTAGCTTTGTTAAAAAAATTGTTGAGATATAAACCAAATTAATTATTACTAACCTCTTTGTTTGTATCCAAATATCAAGTCAATCCAGTGGTGCAACTGACAAGATACAAATTCTGATTCCAGGGCCTAGCAAAAAAAAAAAAAAAAAAAAAATTAATATCATTGTACAATATTAAAATAACAATATATAATAATAAAACAAAGAATTGTAGGGACATCTGTTGCAATGGTAGGGACAAATAGATAAACTAAAAATTCAAAATTCATGCAGTAATGTTGGCATCCGTCCGTCTTGAGAAACGATGGAATAGCACTATGAGCCTGGGCAGGATATATGGAGAACTAGGGCTGCCTGGACGTCTTAACTCCCACCCCTATTTGTTTTAGCAGAGTCCAAAAAAGAGGATAAACCAATACAGTTTTTTAACAGTGCATTGAAAGGAAGGTATTCAAAAATAATCATTATCCATTTTAATACTTTTGTGTTTTTTGAATTTAAGAGTTGTCCTTCTCCTAGATTTCTCTGGATTTTATAAAAATATAACCATACCTTTTTTTTAATTTTAGAAAAAATATTGATATTATTTTATAACCTGGATATAAGAGAAAAGATATAAGAGAAACCCGGATATTTAAAAATTTTTCTCTTTCCCAAATTAGAGCCTGTGTTAATGTAAACAAAAAAACCAAACCTTTTATTTTTATTGCCCGGATATAAGAGAAATCTTCTTGAAAATCCCGACAACTTCTATATCCAGGTTACATGTTTATTAATATCTGACTAGTATCTTTTGAATATTACTGTTTTTTAATCATACCTACTTTAATAGTAGAATATTATCTATTAGTAGAATATTTTTTAAAACTGGATCAAAATGCAGTTGAGATCACAGCCAGTGTAAACTCCACAATTTTTTCATTAAAAATGCATAGTACATGCTTCTCCAGGGCTACATATGATTCGAGTCCAGAGTTATCCTTCTCTTAGACCAGATACTACTATAGAACCTAGTCTGTCCTGCTAATTACCCATAGCTGGGGAGGAAGAGATGGATTCATAACTTTCCCAAGGGTATTTGCACATAAATGAATAATGAACTTGACTGGAATTCATACTTGTCTTTCTGATTTCTCCATCTGAATGCTATCTAATACTTCAGCAGACTCCCTTGAATATTCATGAAATAAAGCATTGTCAACCACTATTAATTTTTATCTATTATTTCTTTCATCTTAATTTTAGTTATTTTTCAACATACTTACTGTTGTAGAGTAGTTTTCACAGTGGAGGCTTGTATTTCACTAAGTCAGTCCTAAATTAGGTTCGACGTACAAAACGTTAGGAACTTGAAATAATAGTTAATGACGCAGCAATCTAGTTGTGGTGGTTGATACTTCAATGTCTGACATCAACTGTCTCACCAACTCCACTGAGTCCTGGCGACTGCTACTACTACTACTTATTATCTGTGGGAGAGTCTATTAACAATAGAATAGGTATGTTCCGGTATAACACTTACTCAGACCATCATTCTATGGCCATCAGTAAAGAAAACAGATTGGAAATAAAAAAGAAACTTATAAAATGAAAATCTCAATATTTTTAATGAAACAACTAAATTAAGATGAGGGAGTTACTAGTCAGTGATTAATTATGAATGTCAGATTTTGTCAATGAAGACTATACTTTATATAACAGAAGAAAATATTGTTCATAAAGTGTTTTATAAAAATAGAACTGAAAGATCATTTTGATTGTTCAGTTGCCATTTCATTTATATAAGCAGAAATTGGAATTATAAATGTAGCCTTGTGAAAAGGCAAATTGAAATAGCCAATAGGATTAAAAAATATGTATAAATAGTGATTTTCTTTCTTCTTTTAATGATAATGTTATTAAGCTTATCAGATGATATGAAAAGAATTTAAATAGACAAAACTTGTCTATATTATTCAATGAAACATGCATCTATATATATATATATATATATATATATATATGCATATTTATGAACAGTTATCTGATTAATAACTATAAAATTCTATATATATTTTTAAATGAAGTAAATTTGATCAGTTCAGTAAGGTCAAATTGGCAGTTGATCTCAAAATGACCTACACTGCTGTTTATTGGTGCAAGGAATAGCTTGTTAATTTTAACACCTTGAAAACAAAACTGCTCTCTATTAATCATCTGTGAGAGCTCTTTGTACCTTCCATCAGCATGACTGATACTAACCTCCAGTAGAGTGACTCATTATGCCTTCTTGGGCTAATGTTTTCCCCTGACATGAAGTGAAAAGATATTGAATTAATTGCTAGGTCTGTTGCTAGCAAAGTTGGTTCACTGTGTTGTGCTAGACAATTTTTCTCACCTGAAACTTATATATTTATAAGTCTACAAGTCATCCCTGCTTTGAATATTACATCCACTAGTGGTCAGGTGCTCCTGCTATATATTTAGAGATTCTTGATAAAATCCAGAGAAGAATCTGCAATCTCATTGATCCTGATCTGGCATCTCAGCTTAAGTCACTTTCCTACCACTGCAATGTAGCTTCCTTCTGCCTTTTCAATAAATATTTTCATGGTAATTGTGCTGATGAGTTTTCCTCTATTGTACCTAGACTTTATGAATTTAAGCACTGTACTAGATTAGCAGCAAAGTCTCATCATTTTACAAATGAAATCGCAAGATGTAACCGTAATTTCTACACTTATAATTTCTTTTTTGCACTTCTCGCTTGTGAAACTTTTTTGGCTTCTTGCTTTCCAGTAAAGTTTGATCTTCGAAAATTTGAAAGGCAATGTCAATTGTTATCTTCTATCTTTTTAATTCCTGTTCTTTTATTGTTCTCACTCAATAATGTTTTTCTTTTTCTTATATTTTTTCACACTCAGTAACCCCTGGCTTTATGTCCTTGCTTGAAGTGAAATGATTAAAATAATAAAATGAACCTAACATTTTCTTTCTCTACCTCTCATATGAGAGAGTGTGTGCATGTGAAGTATCATGAATGAACTGACTTTAGGGTTTTTGTATGTTATATATTAGTGAAAAATTTTAATATTTTATTTTAATTGCTAGTTGCAAACTAACAACTAATGTTGTAGCAATTAGAAAAGTGATAATTGTGTTTGTTTTTTCTTTTTAATGCTCACCATCCGATTGATACGGACAAAATCATCTGGTGTCTTTGCCCATGGAGGAAGAGTCACATCGTCAACCATAACATCTCCGTCTTGATAACCAAAGTTGAATTTGTTTTGATTAACAAATATTTCAGGCAGATAGTAAAATTCAGGAATGAGTTCCTGGAAAGAAAAATAAGCATTATTTTTAGTGTTGGATGGATTTACATAAAATTAGAAATTTTTGCAATTTAACTTATAAAATAAAAAAAAAAAACAATGTATATAAGACATTTCTAAAGACTATACTTGATGTAATGTATATGCATACACCTGGGTTACCCCTCACAGTAATATGATTGGCTGGTGTCAGCCATAAATACAGACTGATGTGGAGGTACAGGACGATGCCTATTGTCTTCACCTATTGCCTACACCTATTACCTACCACTACAATGAGGACCAGTCCATTACAGTTACCTGCAGAGATTGTCCTATTCAGTTACAGTAGGCCAAAACCACTTTGCTACTTTGAATAAATATATCCCTTTCCATGACATATCAATACTAATACAACTACTTGATGTTTCTAATCTATTTTGATTAATTTGGACTATATCTAACTTGGTACAAGGTCATATTTTTTGAATATCTGATGAGAACATCAATACTTTGTAAAGACAGTACTGAAATGAAGAATATGGATCAGATTGAAGTGATTCTTAAATAATTTTCTTTTTTAAATTAAATTATATATAAATCTTGTTTGATTTAACTTATTTATAAAGTAAAAATTAATTTAACCATATGTTCCTTCCTTGAAAATATATCCCTTAGTTCCACCAGTTCTAAACTTCATGGCTAAGACCATCTATGTCATACAAAATTGTAGAGATGTAGGTAACTTCTTCTCATGAACCATTGCTTTACAAGAGCCAGATTAGTCCCAAAATGGATCAATTGTTTTGCCATATATGGGCAGGAGCTACCCAGTCTTCATTTCCAGTCTAGATAGAGTCCAAAAAGTGTCTCCATGTCCTTGTAGGTGGTGAATTATTTTCCACCCCATACAACCACTTTCTACAGATGAAACATCTGTTTTCTTGCTACTCTATCGCTATTTCCATGGAAAGTGTTCAGATGAACTAAATTCCTTAGTTCCACCAGTTCTAAAATTCATGGCTAAGACCAGCTATGTCACACAAATTGTAAGATGTAGGTAACTTCTTTATCATGAACCATTGCTTTATACAAATCAATAAGATCAGTCCCAAAATGGAGTACTGCTGCCATATATGGTCAGGAATATAATAAGTCTTCATATTTCCAGTCTAGATAGTCCAAAAGTGTCTCCATGTCCTTGTGGGTGGTGAATTATCTTCCACCCTACAACCACTTTCTACAGATGAAACATCATAAGCCTCTGGCTACTCTATCGCTATTTCCATGGAAAGTGTTCAGATGAACTACATTCCTTAGTTCCACCAATTCTAACCTTCATGGCTAAGACCTGCCATGTCACAGACATTGTAGTGAACATTTCCTTCATATTCAATTGGTGAGACCTAAGTTCAACTCAAGCAGATTTTTCCCATAAACCATTACTTTGTTAAAACAACTCCGAAGAGGATGCTTCCCCAATCACTTTGTTATTATTCTTCATTATCTTCCTTATATATATCCCCACAAACTGTCTCTCTTATTGTGTAACAGTCTCCCTTGAGTGGCTCTTGGTCCTTGTACAGGGTGAACTTTATTGTAAAATATATATGAAGTACAATATATTTTAGTGATTATAGAGATTTTAGTAGGTAAATAATAAATTGATTTTGTTTTCTCTGATTAATAATTTCAGTTAGTTATGTACCATATGTGATATACTCTTAGGCGATCATGTACCTTTCGATACATTACTGATGAGGCAGATTTTTTTCTGCAGTAGGTTGCCATTTCTTTCTGCAGTAGACCAGTTGCTATAGAACCTGGTCTGTCCTGCTATTTACCCATAGCTGGGGGAGGGGGGAAAGAAGAAGAGGATTCATACCTTTCCCAAGGGTATTAGCACGTAAATGAATGTAATGGATCTGACTAGAATTCGAACTTGGCTCTCAGATTCCTCAATCCGAGCCACTATTCAGTACTTTGCCATTACACTTAACTAAATAGAATGGCAGAAATTAAAAAAATAAATAAAAAGAAGCTTACTTTGACGTCTGATGTATCTCTTTGACAATTCTTCCAAGCTTGACTGACTGAGAAAAAAGTTCTATTTGCATGATCAAATTTTCCTCCTTGCATATTTAAAAATAAGGTGGTAAATGGTTCCTACAAAAGAATTTAAGAAAATTAACTTAATACAATTTTGTAATAACTTTGAAATGCTTTTTTTCTCTTTACATTTCATTTATTTATGCATTTGAAATAGACTATATACAAAGTGTAATATATTTATTAAAGACACTTTTTATGTTTAACGTTGTTATTTATAGATACAAGTATTTAAGCAAATGCTCTGTTTATGATAAACAGTATTAAATAACATTTACCGGCCTGAATGTCCGAAAAAAATTCATAGAAAATTTTCGTTCTTTGACAGGATTCGAACCTGCATCCTATATTGGAACCGTCATATATATATATGCGTGCCTTGACAATATAAAACAAAAAAGAACCTTATATTTATTTTGCAAGGTCAATTTACTGTTTATAAACTCAATCTTCCATGAATCTCGTACATTCATGACGGTTCCGTATAGGATGCAGGTTCGAATCCTGTCAAAGAACAAATATTTTCTATGAAAATTTCTCGGACATTCAGGCCGGTAAATGTTATTTAATACTGTTTATCATAAACAGAGCATTTGCTTAAATACTTGTATCTATAAATAACAATGTTAAACATAAAAAGTGTCTTTAATAAATAAATTGTCGGACCTTGTCCATTTCTTAACATATAAAGTGTAATATGTTACAATATTTGTTCCCAAGATCATTTATTATGTAAAAGAAACTGGAAATAATATGAGACATTTCTTTAACATTTTTCACCATTTTATTTTATCAAAGAACAATTAATTAGCATCAATGGTACCAGTATACATCCCAAGCACTGAAAGACAACCATTTTCAAAAATGCAATAGGATAAAAGTTAATGAGTGCATGTTAGGATGTTGATGTGTGAGGGGAACAAACCAACACATATTGTGGTAAAGTGGGTTTTAAAAATGGATGAACTTTTGTCTGTAAGGAAAAGACTGATCATTGCAATATTATGACAAGTCAATAAAACAGAGTTCTAAATATGAAATATATATAAATATATATAAAAATATAAAGATATAAAAATAATATAAAATATATCTGTTTTAATTTCTGGGATTAGCAATTATCATTATTTACATTATTTACATATGGACTGTTATCCCCATCTTTGTTGTTGTTATCCCAACGTTTTGGCTGATTGTTCTCATTCTGCTGCCAATATCCAGAGATATCTTTTCTAGTTCTTATTTCACACCATTCAGTTATTGCTTGTCTCATTTCTACTGAGTTTAAGTAAACATTGCCCAGCCTTGGGATTGAACACACAATTATTACATCACCAAATTCATGAACTATTGCATTTAATCCAGTAGGCTTGTGACATGTTTATCAGAATGAGAAAAATATACTTACATAGATTAAATATAGGCTTCAGTTCAAAATTTCCTGAAGGTAACCAGGATCAACAAACACCTGATGAAGGCTAGAGGACACAACATCCAAAACATTGTGATAACAACAATAAAAATGGAGACAATAGTCTGCATGTAAATATGAAGAATATTTCTAAAACATTTTCTACTTATTTGAGTAAAATTCAAAACACTTACACAATGGCACAAATTTTTTCATTGTACATGTAAACTTTTTTATCATTAAAAAAGATATAATATACTCACCACTCTGATAAGCCAATTGAGTGTAAATGCTGCTGTTGAATAATGAGTTCCATAATGGAAAGGAGGGATTTGTTCATGTTCCCAGCTTGCATATCGTTCATCAAAGAACTTTTTCCGAGCTGGATTCAATGCACCAATAGGCTGAAATAATCAAAGTTAAATATTTATTGTTTGTGATGTGTCATTTTATACATATTTATTTTAGTCTTTCAAACTATCTTCACATTAATTAGAGTTAAACTTTAATTAAAAAAAAATAAAGCATGATGTTCTTTACTAAAGGCCACGTCATAGTGCATCCTTCACCCAGAACTGGAAACCTATTTCAACTTTCATTATTTTGCTGAGAACAAAAAATTTTTATTTTTTGGTTTGGGTTTGCAATAGTTTGATGCTATAGTTGGATTAAGAAATTTTTATATTTTAAATTACTTGTGATTTTCTCCAGTGGGTCTTTCACTCCTCATATATGAGTGAGCTTGTCTCGATGCCTTGACTCCCCACTTAGGCCTGCTGATTCTTCTGCACGATTTTTTAATAGTCAACACAGGATCACTTCATTTGGTATGCTTTTATTTTTCCTCTCATTCTTAGATTGTCTCTTTATTAAGGGTGCTGAAGATAAACATTTTACTGGACTAATGGAGTCTGGGCTCTGAACCATAGAGTAACTCCTAAGGAGACTATTTTGTCAACAAGTGTATAATATTGAAACTACTGTATTACCATTTTGTAAATGGGTTCTGGACTATGCAGTAGTTTCTGGTAGGATTTCATTATGGCTGTGTTTTTTAAATTTATCCAGGTAGTGATTTTTATTTTTTTTTCACATAATACTTTTGAGTGTTGCTGGTTCATTACTTTGATTATTCATCTTCATACACCAAACTGTTGAAGAGTAGGAGTCAGTGTACTTCCTGCTCTTCACTACTACTGTGACAATAGCTGCTCTTACTTATAAATATGACAAGTAGCCACATTAGAGTAGGATTTGAGTAGTATTTGATTTACTCAAATATTTCCATTCTATCTATGAGTATTAAAAAAAAACACTCTTCTTTGTTTTCCCTACCTAGTCTTCTGTTCCTTCAATACTCTCTCTAATTATGGCCTTGCTAATTCTTGGCTATTTTAAACTCCTGTGTATGAGTATTTAATAAATCTCTTCTCCAACCAAGTCTTCTGTTCCTTTGATACTCTAACTATGGTCTTCCAAATATCTCAGCTATTTTGAACAAAGAGAACATTACAACACAAACCATACCCAGAGTTAAAACAAACAGTAAAATCCACCTCAGTTCTTACAAAAACAAAAATAGACCCCAACTTTTTTTTATCTTCTACACAAATATAGGGGGTCTATGTTATAACTTTCCAGAAGTCCAACTACATTTTCAAAAGATCAAACCTACCCTCATGTGCCTGTCTGAAACTATTCCAGTGCAGGAATTCACAATTCTTTGCTACTCTTCCTTAATCACGAAACACTACTTTCTAAATCACCATGGCCTTGGGGTTTAGACCTATATCAAGGATGCGTTCCTACGTGACAGTGAGACTCCAATAACAAGGACACTGATTTCCCATTTATGTGCTTTTGCATGGCCCTTGTTCCTAGTACATCTTTCAGCTTTGCTATCTACATTCTTCAGGATGATGGAGTCTCAATATTTTACCAAATACCTGAGAAGTTTGATTTTATCCTATTTGATCATCCCTAAACAAACATATATATATATATATATATATATATATATATATATATTTTCATACACGTTTCATTAAATAATATAGACAAGTGTTATCTATTTATTTTATGTAAATTTTTTTTCGTAATGTCTAATAAGTTTAATAACATTATAGTTGAACGAAGAAAGAAATTCACAATATTGATCCATATTTTTTTTAATACAATCTAAGCTTTCGGCTGACATAAGCCATTATCAAAGATGTCAATTACAACATATGAAGCAATATACAGACAAGACAGTGATGATAGTCTGTCATTGTTTACATAGATGATTTCTAAGCAACGATAAACACGTGCATATAAGACGCTAGAAGTGAAAATCGCACTCATCATCTCACGCGTCACACATGACCACACAAGAGTGAATTGAGAAGTATGAAGTATGGAAACCGTTGGTATAAACCAATGGCTTCTGTTACCAATTATAGACATTTAAGAATATTTGTAGAGATGCCATAATTGATTTTGTTTAGGTTGGGTTTCTGTAGTTGATATATTAGAATTTACTAAATTTTTAGTATATTTTCATCTTGTTTATAATTTGCATGCATTTGATTATGATATAGGAGATTAATATGTTTGAGATCAGTAGAAGTAATGAAACGTGTATGAATGAAAAGATGCTGCCTAAATACAATATATATATATATATATATATATATATATATATATATATATATTTCACTGTTCAACATGTTTTCTTTAAGTGTACTCAAACTGAGTCCACTCAAACAAAGCCAACAAAGAGGGTAAAAACTCTCGTGAATTTTGCATTGTATACGAGTTGATGCAAATCATAAATTAGCCTACTTATGTTAACGATATAGTAGACCACTTTCTCACCTCCTGTCCTGAAAAATGTTCCATGGTAGTGTTACATCTGTTGAGCTCTTCTGACCACTCAATGATCTGTTTCAAGATTGATGCCAATCCAAAATCATCCTCTGGTGACCCATTTCATAGGACAGTTTTTCAATACTTCAAAGCTCACTGGTATAGCTTCAGGTCTTTCAACGTGGAAGCTCCTCTCTTGGCATTATTCAAAAACAGAGCACCCAGAAAAGACATTCATGGAAAGTTTTGTCTGTTGCAGTTTTTTGTGTATCATGTACTAGTGAGCTAGCCCAAATGACTTGACTCACTTTATAGTCCACCAATAGAAGGTTAACCAATCAGAAGATATAAAATATTCAATCCGTCATGTATAAAGGCGGCCATTTTGTTTACTCTCTCTGAATGTCTAGTGCCAACTTGTCAGGCGAAAGAACAGAAGGAAGAACTACTGAACTACGCTCTGCTACTTTACCGGGATATCCACTGCTAACCTGAACAACACTTCCCTACTGTCTTCGAAATATTCACTGCTAACCTCTGGATTCTATACTCAAAGACGACTGTCATCATGAACAACATTGTCCTTCACAAGAACTATCAGCAAAGGTGAAATAATCAGCCTTGGTTAACTTAATTTACTGCTACCATGTCTCAGCATAAGCACTACTATCATTTCTATTACCTTGAACAAGGTAGCAAAACTTTCAACACATTTTGCAATGCTTGCAATCATTTCTAGAAAGCTGATCTTAGCATTTTCAAGTATCATGTACAGTCAGTTCAAGTTAAAGCTAAAAAAAAACAAAAAAAAACAGAAGTGATCCTCAAGAGTTCTGGAAAAACACTAACAATATTTTTAATAGATTTGTTTACTATTGGCCCTGAGATCAGGAATTTTCCAGACTCATTAAAATCCCTTGTTCTATGAAGACTATTGGATCAGATAAAAAATCTCCATGGTTCTTAGGAACCTTAGCTATAAGTTATTTCCAATCATGGTAAATTTTTTAAACTGCTGCCTAAAGGAGAACTGATTCCAAAGTCTATGGAAGGTTCAAGAAAGCAAATGAGCACTCTTCACTTCTGCAATATTACACTATCCATCTTCTTTGTGTCAAAGTTCAAAAAGCACATTCCACAGCCCAAATGACTATGATCAAAGTGTAGTATCTGTTTGGACATCTAGTTCATGGCTAAAGTCATCATCAGCAGCAGTTTCAGCCATCATCATCAGACACCAATCCAGTTCACCATCAGCTGCTACTCCAGCCATCTCCAACAGGACTACAGCTCCAGCCAGTCATCCTTGCTGGCAGCAACAATATGTGATAAACTGACCTTTACAGGACAACGCTCTTCACCGATTACAAAACTGCCCTTTACAGGCCAACGCTCTTCATCAATTGCAAAACTCTTCTTCAGGACAACACTCTTCAGCAACTATAAAACTGTCCTTCTTAGGCCAACACTTTTCAATGACTGCCAAAACTGTCCTTCTCAGACCAACACACTTCTCCCCATCTACATGAACATACAGAGATATTTTGCCTAGTGCACGGTAATCTTATTTTTGATGATGTATTTTCATTACCAAAAATAAACCTGGTAATTGGTACTTTCTTTTTTTTATTCAAGTCTTCATTTTGTTTGCTGTTATCTTCTGTCATTCAATATCTGCTTTTGGGATCAATATACCATCCACAATAAACTCTCCAGCTATTTTGAGAATAGTCTTTGCAATTATCAAATTCTTTCTATCAGGTAGGTCCACAAAGGTCATTGTTAATGGCCTATCTTCTGAAGCTTATAGCTCAAGGTTCTCTTCTTGATTCTATGGATGCACCTCCAAAAATTCAAGGTAAAGGTCAGCATGTAAATTTCAATACCTGCAAAACAAAGCTAGTAGCTTTTCTTTATTCACTGAGCAAATCCTGAATATACTCTAGTCTCGATGAATGTTTGCATACTTATTGAGAATCTTTACTTTGAATATCGACTGGGACAAAAGTTCACTGCAGAACTCAAGTAGAACTAATATATACAATTCATTGCTTAAAATGATGGAAAAAAAATATTTGTCCCTTGTATCACTCTAGAAAGTACCTGACTTCTACTGTGCTCTATTTTTACAAGAGTCAGATCAGATAAAAAAAAATGGAGTATTGCTGCTATATCTGGGCAGGAGCTACAAGATTCTCCTTTCCAGTCTTGAGAGAGTTCAAAAAGAATTTATGCAGCCTTGTTGTCGATGAATTATATTCAATCATAAAGCCTCTTTTACACATAAGCCTATCCCTACTGTACTAATACTTCCATGACAAATGTTCTGATGAGATTCATTCAGTAGCTCAAACCTTTGCAGCCAAGACTCTCCTTCTGAATTCACAAGTTTGAATCACCCTTATACCCTACATAATACTTTGGTAAGAAGGGTGTCCTATTCTGAAACCTTCTCCCTAAATACTACTTTGTGTAATTTCCATTTTCTTAACATAGGATTATATACACATCAAGTGATGTCACTCTGGATTCAGTAGTAAGTGTATATTTACAAATAGTGCTTAATAATGTATATTAAAGAAATATAATAGTAAGTTTCAGTTAACAAATAAAAAGTATTTTATAATATACCTAGCTTAACCTAAAAATTTATAAAGATTGTTTTTGATAAAATATTCATTCTCATTAACATAAATATAATATATAATATATATATAAAATATATAATATATAATGTATATAATATATAATGTATATAATATATAAAATATATATAATATAAAATATATAATGTATATAATATATAAAATATAAAATATATAATGTATATAATATATATAATATATAAAATATATAATGTATATAATATATAAAATATATAATGTATATAATATATAAAATATATAAAATATATGAAATATAAAATATAATATATAAAATATATAATATATAATCTACAGAAGTATAATCTTGCAATATATAAAAAAATATTAGGCAACAGTAAAAGTTTGTTGAAAATTTCTTTCTACAACATATAACTGTTCTGTATCATCAGAAAAAAGAACCTGATTATATTTATAAATGAGTGTAATTTTTAAATCCTTCACAATATGGATGAAAATTATTGAGTCATGAATAATACCATTTTTGGGAACCAACTGTAAAGATGAATCTATCATCCTAACTACTAATCATATGTGGTAGTTAATAATCAATTTGGAGGATACTAACATATGTTAATTTCTGAATGACAGTAGCAGCATACACAGAGGATTAAAGAATATATGTTTTAGCACTAGTTCATTTATATCACATTATGTGATTACAAATAAGGAAATAATGTTATAGAGAAATCTAGAAACATATATAGTGTCAAGTAGCCCAGAATGGGTGGCAAGTATGAAAGTGGTTTGCATAGTTGTTTTTTACACTAATGTTCATTCTTTAAAAGGTTCAAGTACCACACAAGGTAAAGGGTTACAGAGTAAGAGGCATAGTTTATGCAAATATGTGGGGAAGATAACAGTTAACATTAGACTTGACAGGTTAAGATTGTAGTTATCAAGGAAGCATCCTCTTGGGAGTCTGTTCCATAGAAAAGTGGTTTGTGTAAAGAAGCTGCTCAAGTGAAACTTTACATCTCACAAATGGAATACAAAGAGAATGAGGGTGGGTCACTACAATGTGTGTGGCAGAGCAAATCTTAGTCATGAAGCTTAGAACTGGTGCCACTATAGAATGTGGCTTCATCCTGGAGAAACATCATTGGAAGGTGAAATAAGGAGTGTTTATTGGATTTTGATTATGAAGCTCTAAAGTCTATAGTGGAAAGCAAACCATAGAAAGATACTCAGGAATTAGTAAAGATGTTAAACACATTATAATCTATAATTTACCAACAGAAAGGAATAGTCAGCAAACTGGGGCTTTGGATTCAATACACAAAAATGGAAATTATTTATGATTCAAGCATAATCATATTCAGTTTGAATTTCTGAGATCATCAATTACCATTATGATACACTGTTGCGCTCATATCGGTAATTACAATCACAATATTTTGAATATTGTACACTCTTCAGTTACCTGTCATATTTTGCATTGTTCGGAATAACATGTTTTTTTTTATTCCAAAAATCAATATGTATTCTTATTGACATGATTTTTCAATAAATAAGAATTAACTAAATAAGTTAAAAAATATAAAAAATAAATTAAGTTTTCAAACCTTAGATAAATCTCTGAAGTTATTTGGCTGACTCAGGTCTAAATCCTTGGATTCGTAATTCACTATAACCCAAGGAAATATTGGATACTGATTCAAATCGTTGAATGTACGGCCTAAAAGATAAACAAAAAATTGAAAATTATTTTAAAGACAAATTTATTAATTTGATGAAACTTAATTTACTTAATTAAAATGTAAAATACATTTATAATGATCTTCATTATTTTGGTAATGTGATGATAGACTTAGTAAAAAGTAAAGGAAAAAAATTTTAAGTTAGACTTTCATTCTCAAACATGCAACCGACAAGGAACTGTTTTCATGACTAATATTTTCCTGAAAATTAAATAAGTTTAATAAATTTGTCACTTGTTTCTCCCACATGCAGTAACAATATAGAGCTAGATCTTCCCTCTAAGTGACAACAGACAGTCAATCAATCTTAAGGTTAGTGAGATCTGTTCTTTCTCCAGGAAAGAGAATATTTAATTTTCATGCTGAAAGACATGTTTTGTTGTGGGATAAGTTTTTTCTTCAATTTTGATAGTTGATTCTTTTTCAAAATTATAGAAAATTTTACTTTTTAAAGATGTACTTAATAAACATAAAAATCTACCAACTATGTTTGTATTTTTGGCTGGCAGAAACACCTTTACTATGTTTTATGATAATATTCTTATTTGTTTTTATAATTTTCAAATCTTGAAAATCTAAATTGATTTGAAAAAGTTATATTTAATAAGTAATATAAAATGAGAAAAATACATTCAAATGAGAAAAAAGTAATTCCTTCCTGGTCTTTCGAACAGGAGTAGAATTCTATTTCTTGCTTCCTGCTTAGGATTGGGTTTCTGGTTCCTTCTAAAGTCTACTTCTGCTCTATACTTTGAATCTCTCTGCCTGAACTCTAAAATTTTATTGACTAATTATTTATTTTTCTTTTTTTATGGTTCACACCTCCCCAGTCTTTTGAACAGGGGTAGAGATTTGATCGTTTGTTCCCTATTTAAGATTGGGTTTCCAGTTCCTTCTGAAGTGTTTTTATTCTCTTTCACTCCCAGTAGCTCCTTGTATCTTAGTGGCATTAACACCTTACTTGGAGTGAATTGATTAAAAAATCCCAAAAATTCTGGGGAATATTCTTTTTTGGAATTAAAATTTTAATAAATATATATAACAAAATATCAATAACAAGGTAAATTGTCTTTGTTTAAAATCATTAATTGCTTACCTGCAACAGTGTTCAAATAAACAAGGTAATCAAAATTTGAAATTTCTCTTCGTTGCCATTTCTGTGTCATATTGGATAGTTTGAACAGTTGCTTTCCAGATGCCAAGGACATTCGTCTAAAAAAAAAAAAAAAAAAAAAAAAAAAATTAATGAAAGTAGATAAATAAATGACTAAATAAATTAAAAATGAAAAAATAGTGAACTAGATTTAAAAATATATATGAGATCAGTAATTCATAACAGTTGTTATTATTCAAAATTATAAGAACACATCTAGAAAATCTTAAAGCAATTAAAACAATTACAAGTTAATTAAACAGAAGTAAATATTAATGGAGTTCAGTTGAAGCAGTTAATTGTTAACTTGTAAAAATCAAAATAAAGTCTCTTCAGATTGTAAAATTACAGATTTTGATCAGAGGATATGAAATCAGAATACATGATGCAATATGCATTTTTCTGAGAAGCCAGAAATTACTTCACCACTAGTCAGATCAAAATTTTAATATGGATATCATGCATGGCACCAAACCCATTGAGAGATGTCTAATCATCTCTATAGAACCAATTCAAGTTGTATTCTTAAATAGCCTCATCAGATGAAGACTCTCATATGGATGTCATGCATGGCATCCAATTCATTCAGAGATGTCTAAACTATCATCTCTATAGAACCAATTCAAGTTGTATTCTTAAATAGCCTCATCAGATCAAGACTCTCATATGGATGTCATGCATGGCATCCAATTCATTCAGAGATGTCTAAACTATCATCTCTATAGAACCAATTCAAGTTGTATTCTTAAATAGCCTCATCAGATCAAGACTCATATGGATGTCATGCATGGCACCAAATTCATCCAGAAATATTTAAACTGTTAGCTGTAAACAATTGATTTCTAAGATCAAGTGTTTAAAATAGCTTTGAGCATATGGTTCTTGGCGAAGACTATTCTTCTTCAAACACTGTTGACTGGAGCTACAGAATTACCAACTAAGTGTACCGGAAAACATCAACTGAGGAATTTCAACAACAGTACCATCTAAAAAAGTTATCACTTGAAGAGAAAAGAATAACCTAATCAAGATGTTGATATTCCATACATCTTTAAACAAAAAGTTAGGAAGGAAACCCCTAACTACTGGAAAGAGCTATAAAAGCTACTGGATTTGAGAAACCTATTTTCTTAAAAAAATTATTTTAAGAGACAGATTTTTCAATTAACAGAAGAACTGATTGCTCGGTCAATGAATGTCAAATGTTTCCTTATAAGGAAACAGCTATTATTATCATTAATATTATGAAAGGGTGATGAAAAGTTCCTAGCATGACACAAGAGAAATTAAAATAATATTGATTTTTGGGGGGAAATTTTGGGAAAGGAGACAGGCTGAAAAATTTTCACTAATTTGAAATTGATTTTCCAGGAACTTTTTAATTCATAAAGCTAGTGACTTTTTTTTAACACAACAAATGAAAACTGTCAAGCCTACCTTGCCTGATTCAAGCCATATCTTATGCCAATACCGACTTTTGGTAAAGCATTAACAACTTTTTTCATAGTGACGTGGTCTGGAAATGCAAACATAACTGCAGCTGAAAAAAAAAAAAATGACACCAATAAGTCCTTTTTTTAATCTTTAAGAATACTGGACATCAGTTGCAGAAAAGGACTTGGACACCAGTTGCGGGGAAAAGGACTTGGAACCAGTTAACGATGGGAAAGGACTTGGACACTTGGACACACCAGTTGCGATGGAAAAGGACTTGGACACCAGTTGCGAGGGGAAAAGGAAACCAGGACTTGGACACCAGTTGCGATGGTTGGACACCAGTTGCGTAGGGGAAAAGGACTTGGACACCAGTTGGGGGAAAGGACTTGGACACCAGTTGCGAGGGGAAAAGGACTTGGACACCAGTTGCGAGGGGAAAAGGACTTGGACACCAGTTGCGAGGGAAAAGGACTTGGACACCAGTTGCGAGGGAAAAGGACTTGGACACCAGTTGCGAGGGAAAAGGACTTGGACACCAGTTTTTTTGGGAAAAGGACTTGGACACCAGTTCTTTTGGGAAAAGGACTTGGACACCAGTTGCGAGGGGAAAAGGACTTGGACACCAGTTGCGAGGGGAAAAGGACTTGGACACCAGTTGCGAGGGGAAAAGGACTTGGAACCAGTTACTGACTTGGACACCAGTTCTTGAGGGAAAAGGACTTGGACACCACCAGTTGTTTGGACACCAGTTCCATGATGGGAAAAGGACTTGGACAAAGGGACTTGGACACCAGGGAAAGGACTTGTTCCCATTTAGGGGGGGAAAAGGACTGGACACCAGGAAAAGGACTGGACACCAGTTGCAGTTGGACACCAGTTGCAAGGAGAAAAGGACTGGACACCAGTTGCAAGGAGAAAAGGACTGGACACCAGTTGCAAGAAGTTAGAATTCATGGTTGTTAGCAAAAGGAAAGGCCCAACATGCAAACTACAAATTGGAGATATCAAAATCAAACTAGTACAATAATCTATAATATATCTGTGAAGCATTTTAATTGAGGACAGAAACTGTGACACTAAAATCCAAAGATGCATTGTGATAGTGCATGATTCCTTCCAAAATATTAAGCAAAGTATTAAAATCCAGGAAAATATAGTTAGAAACTAAGAAAAGAGTACTGAACTGTTATGTAATAACAGTCCTCCTATATGGCAATGAATGTTGGACAATCTCCTCACAGATGAAGAGGAGACTTGAAGCAAGAGAAACAAAGAAAAGAGTACTGAACTGTTATGTAATATCGGTCCTCCTATATGGCAGTGAATGCTGGAAAATCTCTTCACAAATGAAGAAGAGACTTGAAGTAATAGAAATCTATCCATTTTAACAGTAAAATGATGAAACATTGTTGTCAATCTAATACTGAGTCTAAGTACCATAGAGGAGAGTTCATTAGAACAATTAACAATTATTCATAGAAAAGGCACAGGGAAGCTATGTTACAGCAGTAGTAAAAGTGAATGATGCTGAGATGCCAGATCAGTACCAATGACATTGCAGATTATTTTTTGGATTTCGTCAATAATCTAAATATATAGCAGGGATACCCGACCATATGTGGCTGCCATATTCTATGCATAGGTGAATGGTAGACTTATAAATATGTAAGATAGATTCTGGCAGGAAAAATTTCTATTATGACATAGTCGAGTAACTTTACTAGCAGCAGTATTATCTTTCCACTTCATATTAGTGGAAAACGTTAGCCCTGGAGGTTATCAGCCATACTGATGGAAGGCAGAAATGGATCTTGCAGATAATTAATAGACAGTTTCGTTTTGGAGGCATTAAAATTAACAAGTTACTCCTTGCCCCAGTTAACAACAGATTATAAGTCATTTTTAGATCAGCTGCCAATTTGAGCTTATTGAATCAATTAGACTTAGTATTTGGTTAAAAATTATAGAAACATTAATTTTGGATTCAGCTAATCTAAATATATGAGTTTAATAGACTGGAATGCAAGTCCTTAGTAAACAAGTATTTGTAATAATATTTCCTGAAAGTTACATTCTATCATCACCAATCAGACCTCGAACTACTGCCAGTCAGGATGAATGGATGTTCCCTCGAGAAGGCACTGTACCTTGAGAGAATATTGGCCCTCAAACTCGCACCTGGCTTCAAGTGGAACTTTTCCATATGATCCATCATTAAAGATGCAGGTAAAATGATTGGCTTCCTCTCCCGCTCCAATAAGTACCTAATTTCTCATGCAATCCTCTACTTTCATAAGAGCCAATCAAAAATGGAGTATTGTTGCCATATCTTGACAGGAACTGCCCAGTCCTCACTTTCCACTCTTGACAGACTACAAAAACGTCTCAGAGTCCTTGCTGAAGAATTATTTTCCACCCTCCAACTTCTCTCACACAGGTGGCCTCTCACTGCTCTATCGCTATTTCCATGAAAAATAATCAGACAAACTACATTCCTTGGTTCTACCATGTCTAACCTTGATGATTAGCACCCACTATGCCACTTACAACATAGTGAAACCACCCACACTCCCACCATATTCCATTAGCAAGAAGTTTCACTCAAACAGCTTCTTCCCACAAACCACTGTTCTGTGGAACAAAGCACCAAGAGGATGTTTCCCAATCATTACAATCTTAACCTGTTCAAGAGTTAACCATTACCTTCCCCTCCTATCCATATAAACTAGCCATTGGTGAGAAGTAAGTTCCACTTGAACATCTTCACGCGAACCACTGCCCAAAAAACAGACTCCCCAAGAGGATGTTTCCCCAATCACTGAAATCTTAATCTGTTCAAGTCGAGTTAACCATTATCTCCCCTCCTATCCATATAAACTACCCATTGGTGAGAAAGTAAGTTCCACTCAAACAGCTTCTTCCCGTGAACCACTGCCCAGGGGAACAGACTCCCAAGAGGATGTTTCCCCAATCCCTACAATCTTAATCTGTTCAAGTCTAGAGTTAACTGCTATTTTCCCCACATATTTGCATAAACTATGCCTTTTACTCTGTAACCCTTTACCTTGTGTGGTACTTGAACCTTTTAAAGAGTGAATATAATTGTGTAAAAAACAACTATGCAAACCACTTTCATACTTGCCACCCATTCTGGGCTACTTGACACTATATATGTTTCTAGATTTCTCTATAACATAATTTCCTTATTTGTAATCACATAATGTGATATAAATGAATTTTCAATGCTTCCATTAGTAGTTAGTGCTTAAACATACATTCTTTAATCCTCTTTGTATGCTGCTACTGTCATTAAAAACTGGCATATGTTAGTATACTCCAAATTGATTATTAACTGCCATGTTAACCATTATATTCCCCTCCTATCACTATAAACTACAACTTAATGTAACTCTCTACCTCAAGTGGCTCCCAGGCCTTGTACAAGGTGAACCTTATTGTAAAAAAGAAAAAAAAATAGTTAAATATTGTCTTATCTTTCTTGTCAGGTTACTGTAATTAAAAAAAATGAAATGGACATGATTTTAAAAAGATTTTTAACCTTTACCATGTTGTATGTGATTTCATTTGCTGTACAAAAAGTTTATCCAGTTACTGAAGGTGACTGATCTCTGAATATAAATTTGTTCGAATTTCATAGTTGTGTTATCATATCCTGCTATGGCAACAGAAAACAATTTTTTTTGAGTGAAATTAACAATAAGGATACTGTAATTGAGAAACCTTGTAAAAGAATGCCGCGGAAAAAGGAAGTAATATTAATAATGCAAAGTGCTAAAGGTTAAAAAAAATCTGCTTACTTCTATTGGCTGTGAATATTTCAATAGCAACATTTTGCAGTAAGTATCTTCTTGAGAACACAGCTCTGATTTCTGAAAAATGCCACTTTCCATGGAGGTGGTCTACATATGCAAGTACCTATAAAATAAAACAGATACACATAGAGGAAAAAGCAATTTAAAAAATATCAACTCATGTAGAATAAAGTCTCTTAAAGATATTGCTTTTATTTTCCTTTTTTCTTTTTTTTAAAATGCCCTATTTGTTTTTTTTTAATCATTTCACCCCAAGCAAGGCAATAATGCAACTAAAATGCAAAGGGTTGCTAGGCGTGAAAAAAATGGGAGAGAGAGAGAGAGAGAGAGAGAGAGAGAAAAAGGAGAGAGAGAGAGAAAAAGGAGAGAGAGAGAGAAAAAGGAGAGAGAGAGAGAAAATTAGAGAGGGAGAAAAATTAGAGAAAAATATAAGGGAAAAAGAATAAAAGAAAGGAGAAAAATAAAAATTACGTAAAATGTTTAAAGAACATAACACATTTTAGTTATATTTTTAAGGAATAATGAACACAATAAAATTATGCTATTTGCCTTGTGATGTGCCTTTAAAAATGCCTTAAGCATGATGACAAACATCTTATAATTAGTATAAACAACACATGTAAGAATATATTTCTCAATAAGGCATTAAAGGATAGTTTCTTTTATTGTTAATTTTTATTTATTCTAAATATATTTTAAGGAAAAATTTATTATGACATAGGTGATGTTGTTGTGTGACATAATGTCAGACATAACGTACTGAACTAAAATTTATTTCACACCATTTTACTATAACATACATAATGTTGTCAAGTGACATAATGCTGAACATAATAAACAGAAAATTATTTCACAGCCTTTTATAATGATGTAGGTGTATTGCTGTGTGACATAACTTCAGGGTGGGGTTGGGTGATCGTTATAATGAACTGTATTGAAATTTATTTCACACCCTTTTGCAATGATGTAAGTGATGTTGCTGAATGATGTAATGTCTGTCATCCACGCACCGGAGCCTGAAGCATGCTTCACATCATCTCCAGACCACAGCTCAACGGGCATTGAGTTGGATCTGGCCAAGATCCAAAATAAACAAATTTAATTAAAACCATGCTCGCAACACAATGCTACTTCTGATGTGCTTACCTTTCTGCTTAATTTTGGTTAACAATCAAAAGCAAATACTTTTAACACAATGTTGAAAATCTGACTTGCAGTTGAAAAAAAAAAAAAAAAACAATCACAAGAGACTGACATGTCTACACAAAAAATAAGACCCTGTCCAGTGGCAAAAGCTGCCTTATCCACTGTAACTGTATTACCTCCCCTGACTGGCAGCTGACAAAGGGCAAGGTATCTCATGTGCTATCACATGCATGTAGAAAATTACATGCCCTTTCATTATGACATAAGTGACATTGCGAAGTGATATAACATCAGACATAAATAATTGAACTGAAATTTATTTAATGAACATCCTTTTATGACAGAGTACATTGCTGAGTGATGTAATGTTGGATGTAATGGCATTCACTGAATTGAAATTTACTCTAGAAAAGTGGTGTACAGGCAAATTACATGTAGGCCAAAATGACAAAGCAAAGTGTTACTGTATTTTCTTATGTCAAAAATTATTTCAGAAAACATTGAGTTGAATATATTTCATCTCATCCCCCATATTTTTCTTCTTCTTTGCATTGAAGTCAGAAAAACAAATATGGTTGATGAGACTGAAAGTCGTCCATTTTTATTGATTAGGAAGAAATCTCAGCATGAATCTGTAGGATTTATTTATAAATTTGGAGAGGGGATGTTCTTAGCCATCATTCCATAGATTGGAACCAACATAACACTTGACCACAATTTATTCAAATAGAAATAAATATACTGTATATTTTACTTATTTATACATACTTGAGGGGATATTTTCTTGTTATCTTTATCTTCTTCATCCATTTCAAAATATAGATCTGTTTTAGTGATGGACATTATTCCTGCAATTGCTAGTCCCATAGAAATAAGCTTACATGAAGTTGACAATGCTACAGGTCCTGAAATAAGAAAGAAAAAGCAATTGTATTTTATTAATAATGAATATAAATTCCTCCTTGCAAAAGACAATATTATTATATAATAACATTAACATTTAAGGTACTAATTTTTTTTCATAATCCATTTGAAAAGAGAGAAATAACAAATATATTTAATAAGTAACAATCAAAATGAGAAAATATTAATTATTGTTAATTACTTGTATTGTTATAACTGCAAACACTTCTACACCAAACATATCTTTTAGTTGGTCTGTTATAAATCAATCACAGGAAGGAGAAGATTAGCAACATCAAAGTCTAGTTAAGGACTAATTTGCAAAATTAATGCTGGAAGCTAAGAAATAGATTTTCACCTTAAGAGCAATATTGACTAAATTTTTTCAGTATATTTTAGCATATCAAAAAAGAGGAAATAAATACTTTTTTATTTAGTGTATCCTAATAATTGTATACACTGTGCAGAAGGAAGCATATATTTATAAAAATGCACAGATTTTAGTTAGGTTAAAAATATGTGTATAATTAATTATGCAAAACAACTAATAATGCTAGTAAATACGAAGAAACTAAATTATGCAAAAGACACACTCACTATATTCTGACAGAAATGCTGAGGATACAATGGACAGAGCAAATGAGAAAGTTTTAAAGAAAATAGGAATGGCAAAGAAATGATAAAATAATTGGGAGACATAAGGAAAGAAAGTTTGGAGAATTCAACACTCACATGATGTGTCAATAGCAAGAGAAGCAGAGGAATGTAATGAGTAACCTATTTAAAATGTTTAAACAAATGGATGTAAGTACCACAAAGACAAAGGAATAAGTATTGCCGAGATCAATAAAAGACAGGAAGATGTGGAGAGCCATGACCATCCTTGTCCCAAAGAGATATGACAAAGAGAGAGAAGAAAAAGGAAAGAGAGAGGTTCTTACAAAGCATGATCATTGTGTTTTTGTTTTATCATTTAAGAAGTTCCTTAAAATCTTTTTCAAAAGTAACATCTTGGTCAGCAGTAAGAAGAAACACATTTGAGCTAGCATGTTAATACTTGCTAGGTTTCCAATCATTTTCTTAGAAATATGCAATAAACAAGAGAAAATTAGTATAGAATGTGTATCTCTTATAACCTTATAATACTATTTTTTTTATTGTTCACCCAAGACCAGTGGCATAGTTATAGGGTGCAGTCTACCCTGGATGGATGTTGGATTTAACAGCATGTCAACTCCTATTTGCAGTCTACCCTGGGCAGTATTTTTATGGGGGTGACATTTTTGTGCCTGCTGTAGAAATAAAAGGGGTTTTAATATTGGGGCAGTGCTTAGTTGAAGGAACTTTTTGATTTTGAGTAACTATGGTGTTGTTATAAAATAAATTAAGACATATCTCGGCTGATTTACAGGCAAATAAACTAACATACTCAAGAGCAAGGACCGGATATGAACGGGACAAGGCCCCATCACAAAATGACCATTATCTTCGTTTACGCATGTTCCCAACGCACGAGTTCCAGTCGAAAAATAAAATATTTTAAAGTGTTTCTATTTTTCGACCAATAAAAATGCTTCCCTCCTAATTATACTTGCGTCGTTTTTCAAGCCTGTTAAGCCATAAAAAACGCCATAAAAGGGGTCACACGGAAGTACAACGGCAGTCAACAGGAGGCCAGGAAGAGACCTGTCACGGTCAGGTTAGCAGTCAGCAGCAGCAGCAGGATGAGCGCCACGCCAACCAGTGAGAACTACTATGAGAGATCAACCCAGATCTTCAGCCAGCCTTATGAACTATACCACAAGGTAGCTGTCCCAAAACCACGTTCCTATTGAAATAAATCACATAAATCTATTTCTGCTGTTGTCGTATTTTTTTCTTGCAACCATATGCTTGTCTATAACACTGGTTTCAGCCATTGCGTCAAGAGAAATTTATCATACACTGAGTAACATTTGAAAAACTATTTACTATTTATTTAATTCAAATGAACAGATTGTCCTTGTTCAACTTGTCCATTTCCAACAGATATCTTGTCTACCACTTTTGTTTTTAAGACTGTTAAACGACATGCTGACTGCCTTTCTCCTCAACAACTTTTACACCTCCCACCTCAAACAAACAGTAATTGCCACTTAATGATGAATCAACAAGCTATAATCCACTGTCTTCTAGAGAGAACTTTTCAACCAAGACATGACCTGAAACCTAATCTGCTCTAAACAAAGCATACACAATCCACATCATGCCAGAACTCAGCACCTTATCCCAGCCTGGAATGCGAATTGCGCCAAGTCTGCTTTAAATTATTTATTTCCAAAAAGTATCTTTTCAGCAGATGGTTGATCAAAAACCACATATCCACCTTTTTTTAAAACTGAAGGAATACTTATTAGGAGCCCATACTTGGCATCCAGATTTCTTCTTCCAACACCTCAGTAAAGCCTACAAAAATTGGAACGGCGAGATGGTGAAAAATTAATGACTTTATGGGGTCGAAAAAAATCAAAACAACCTATAGTTTATCAGCCGTTCATCATAAAAAAAAACAAATACAAAAAAGACAAAAAAAATGACTTAACAGGTCGATGGACTTTTTTCCATCATCGGCGGTATGCTAATGAGCTGAAAAGGTGAAAATTTCCCTTTCAAATCTTTTACCCTTTCTCGTCAAGACAATGGACAAACACTATTCAGCCATTGGTATAAAGGCATATTTCAAATATATATATATCATATATATAAATATAATATATATAGTTTGTAGATCATAAAACATTCTTGGTATTTTACATAGAAACCATATATTTAAACCAAAGAAGTGTTGCATTGAACCCAGCAGCCAACCAAACTACTTTTGCAGACGGAACTTTGGGGTTCCCTCCCTGAACATGGATGTCCGACCATAAACCATCACCATACACCAGGAACCAGCGTGGAACAAGAACAACCTCAGAGGTCGCCCCATGCCTCCATGGACACAATCTCCCATATCGCCACCTTGCTGCCAGAGGTTTTATCATCATACCCAGGCCCATATCGACAAAAATGAATTGATAATATGAAATATAAATGATGTTGGAACAGGATTTTTCAAGATACCAAATTGATATTTTCTTAAACCATTAATTCCTGTGCCCCACATCAAATCCAGTATCAATTATAAAATTCAATATAAATGATGTCTGCCGCACGTCCAGTCCACCTTCAACTTCTGTCATCACAGTCCTTGACCGAATGAGGTGACTCTTATCCACCTCCATGAATTCTTGTGGTCCCAGAATGTTTATAAACTTCATGGCTTCTCCAGAACTATGCAAAAGACTCACAGTATCAGAGAATTTTGACAAGAAGCAGTCATCACCATTAGAGACTATCTGTGCTGAATCACAATATCAAAAAGGTTATTGTGTAAGTCATTAGGGGTTGTTAATCCTGCACAAAATATCCTATGATAATATGACACTGCCATTCCTATCTAATCAACAACTAAAATCAGAAGAATTTCTCCAGTGTTGCAAAAGGATAAAACAACAAATATAACTAGCAATCATATCACTGTTTTCGTCAACCAACAATCCAAAATATATTTCGCCCAAGCCACGTTATCCAAAAAAGCCTAATATTGAACCACAGCCCAACATCCAGACACTGGATCAAAAACTAACCTGGCTAAAACATGGAAAATCAGACTATGGCCTCTAAACCACTTGAACCAAAGACGTCCTTGTGAGGCCACTGAAACTTGGACAAATTTGCTACACTGACATTGTTGGCACAAAAATAAGTCAACAAAATTCATCAGACCCATCTGCAAACCAACCAACGAAACCTGCTTGGAGCCAAAAACAACAAACAATCTCGCTAGAGAACTACAGTTCAAATTGAGATAAACATTCTCAAACCGATACAAAACAGTTTTACATGGAAGGACCCCAGCTATCTGATGCTTGTACACTTCCTGGCCTTCAGCCTTACATCTGCCGGACAAATCTTCTCCCACAGAACTAGCAGAAGCCCTTTTAGTGATGGTCACATCCTGTGATAATATTTCTTCCAGTTTGAAAATTACCTGGTCCAAAGACAAACATTTAGACAGCATGTTTTATTAACTAAAGAAAAATTTTTTACTGCCCTCCGAAAATTTGGACTGAAAATGCTGAATCCAGATAAATGTTCCTTCCTCACATCAATCAAAATTCACATCGAGGTAGTAAACAGTGAAGGATTTTTTCTAGGCTGATCCAGAATACATTTAAATATCATCAGGGTAATGAAACCTCCAAAATCAAAAAAAATTATCAAAAATGCCTTATCGGCCGTTTAAATTTGGATCAGACAATTTTTGAGACAAAAAAACATCATTAAACAAATCAGGTCAGATATGGTTTCAAAAACTTATTTATTTGCATACAAATGGTTCAACAAGGTCAATGAACCATTTATCTGGACGCAAAATCTGCCGACAGAGCCTTAAAAAAAAAATCAAGGACCGATATAGATATTTTCGCCACCCATTTTCTTGTTTCATTTCTCCAAACTTTTCACAGAGATAACTACTTCTGCCAGTGACGTCAACAAACATGGAGCAATCTTAATGCAAGAAATGAACAACGGGAAGAAAAGATATCATAGTGGTCGCATACATTCAACTCCACAACAGAACTGGTCCAAATGACAAAATGAGAGGCATATGCATGTAAAAAGGCAATATTCCAAATTTGATTATTTTCTTGAGTTCAGCCCTTGTTCATCTTCACCCCACAGATAAATGACATATCTGGACCAATGAGAGTTCAATAATGCCAAAATAGATGATGGCAAGAAGAAATTTCATGTTATAAATTCGTCTTTTTTGCTTTTTTTTTTTTTTTTTTTTTGACACAGTTTTAACTTATTGAATACATTAAAAAAATTGCAAATTTTACTTGTAGTGATTCATACTTAGAATTCTGGTTTGATATATTTTCCATTCAATGTATTTAATGTAAAAGATATCAACTTTATTTGGATTTATTCTTGAAATAGTAAAATTTTGAAATCAGTTTGTAAGCAAAAACTTGTGGAAATTAGGTATTTCTATACATAGGTATTTCTATATATTTTTTCAGTTGATATTTAAAACTGAATGCTCAAACATTGATAAAAGGTATGAATCTAATTTTTGGGATCAGTACTTATCACATCAAACCCCAGCTTTCACACCAAGTGCAATGTTGATTTTCTAGAAAGTGAAAAATCAAATGTCCTAATATATAAATATATATATAAAAGGTAAGAATATATATATCCCCATATAGCTATAGTAAGACTTTTATTACTAAACTATCTCATTAAAAAAAAACTCTTACAATGTAAAAATATTTTCTGGTTATTTAAACTTGCAAAAGGTTGATAACTAGAAAATTAATCAATCAGTTATCAAGGACAGACACCTGAAGATGATGAAAGGTTACTTGACTGAAGCATTGTGTTTATAACATTCAAAACAACCTAAGAGAAGAACAACAGTATCAGTGAATCAAAAACTTATGCTATTTATTAGTAATACTTAGAAGTAAAAATTATTTTCATTCATTTAATAATTATTTCCTATTTAGGCAGCAAACAAATTTTATAACCAGAGAAACAAAGGCAAAACTTGTTTTCAATGTGTGAGACATTTTAAAGGAATATTTCATCCATTTAAGGAACTATTTAAGTTACAATAATATAAAGTACCTTCTAGGAAAATAAAATAACAATAAAGATATATACCATATTTTCCAAAGGCATGGTGGAGTAATGGATAGTGGCTTGGATTGAAGAATCAGAGAGTCGAGTTCAAATTCCAGTCAAATCGATTACATTCACTTACATGCTAATGCCTTTGGGAAAAGTATGAATCCTCTTCTCCCCCCAGTTATGGGTAAATAACAGGACAGATCAGGTTGTATAGCCTTGGATGGCAACAACCTACTGCAGGAAAAAAATCTTCCTCATCAGTCAAATATCAAAAAATACACACCTTGCCTAATAATGTATTTCAATGTTATAAACTGACTGACCGTATTTTCTTTTAGGTATAATACACTTGAACATGGAAGATCTATCCTAAAATTGGAAAAATCCATCCCCAAAAAAAAAAAGTAATTCTTATATTTGGATGCATCTTGAACTTTTCAGCACCATGTATTGTTTAACATTAATCACTCATCCAGTTTTTTTTTTATGACAATGACATACTAGTCAAGAATAGAAAGGCTTTTTATTGCTGTTAGTAAACAGAATATTTTTAAGGATCTAGCTCAATTCCAGGAAGGTTTATAGTCTTGGAAATATGTTTAAAATCATTAACACTAATGATATCCCATTATATAAAAGGCTCAATATGATAGCTAGCTAACATTATAGTGTAAACTCAACATACAAATCCATGTCCCTAAGAATCAATCCAGTTAGGTATCAATCCAAAAATAAATAAAAAAATAAGAATAAGAATTATCAAAAAAATTCATCTTGGAAAAAGAATAAGTATTTTTTTTCAGGACATTTTTAGAAAAAAAGTAAAAAAATCAATAAATAAGAATAAAAAAAATTGTAAATAGTTGAGAAATAAATTTAAATTTTTCAAGAATAAACAAAAAAAATAAAATAAAATTGTAATATTTTATTAAAATGATATACTGCTGAACATTTTAGAAATTTGTCATGAATTTGCTTAAATAGCCTTCAACTTTGTTTTATAAGCATAATGAAACCAAAATAAAACAGTAAAAATTATTTGATATTAGGAAAGATCAGAATTGAATAATTCTCTTTTTCTATCTAAGTAAACCTTTAGTATTATTAGCAACATATGACACATTCATCTGAATTGTACCCAATGATGTTTTTGGTTTGTGCACCATTCTCCTAGCTATACCAAAATGCATGAAGAAAACTGTTAGCCATGTAATACAACAATATTCCACAGGTACATTGAAAAAGGTAAGATGAAGAGAACAAATAAAAATGTATAAAGTTAGTGATTGAATTGATGAAAAGACAGCAAACAAATTTTATAACTGGAGAAACAAAGACAAAGTTTATTTACCAATTTGCCTGACTTTTTAAAAGAAAATTTCATCCATTTAATGCACTTCTCTATTTATGGAATCTTTTTTTTTTTTTTTTAGTTTAAAGACTGATCAGATTGGGCTTTCCAACCAGTAGCATATAGAAGGGGGTGCAGAGGGTGTGACATCCTATCGAAGTGTGAAATAAAAATTTAGTTTATATTTAATTTGAATAATGTGATTATTGCATGTTTCGCCTGTTTTTACATATTCAAAATTCTCACTTTTTGTTTTTTTTTTTTTTTACAGTAAAGTTCACTCTTAACAAGGGAGCCACTCAAAGTAGAGTTTTATGTTAGGAGACAATTTGTGTAGATAGTATTGGAAGATAACAGTTAATCCTAGCCTTGAACAGGTTAAAATTG